>KE506737.1:67109-80402 GCA_000441515.1 Elaeis oleifera | reverse complement strand
AAAAGAAAAGAAAGAAAGAAGACCATCGCACAACAAATCAAAAATTGAAGACTTACGAATGTCCTTAAAAAACAGCTAAATAAGGAGTAACTAAAACATCACAAGAACATATACTCAAGCTAAAACAGAAGGAAAGAAAATCATATCCTCCAGGTTATTACACATCTTAACGAGAATATTGGAAATAGCATTCATTTGGAAAATCAAAAGAAGGGGAAAAACGAAACCAATCAGAATTATCATCTTGGCACCAACTTGTATATTGGCATGATTATCTTGCGCCAGCATAATTCAAATGCTGATAAGCAGAAACCTAGTTAGAGGTTTGACTTGGGAGTGCTTGAATTCACCTAGAAGAATTAGAAAGAATTAGATGACAGCAAGACAAAAGACTGCATGAAATTATTACATTCAATGGGCAAAAGCTCTGGTGAAGAATTGTTTAGATTGGTCTCAAGATCTACACCGGAAACATAACATAATGAGCAATCCTTCTTGAAGCAATGGATCTACTCAAGCTACACTTATCTCAAGGCTTTTACACTTATGAATGGGGCAGCGCCATTTTGCATCAACTAAATAAGTAGGCTAACGGGCAACATAGCTAACATATTTTACCTATATAAAGCAGGCGGCAGATGAACCAACATTAGAGCTGAAAATGTATTGGATATGTACCAAAATTCGTATCCACATCCATTTCAATTGGTAGATAAAAATATGAAGACATATCAA
This sequence comes from Elaeis oleifera, assembly GCA_000441515.1. Classification (NCBI taxonomy): domain Eukaryota; kingdom Viridiplantae; phylum Streptophyta; class Magnoliopsida; order Arecales; family Arecaceae; genus Elaeis; species Elaeis oleifera. Next base: position 79,667 of record KE506737.1, on the reverse strand, counting down.
CCAAAGCTAAATCTTCTTTACATATTTGTTCCAAGCAGACATTGATACAAATTGAACATTAGAAAATGTTAATTTATTCAAAAGAAAAGCAACTTTTGAATGTTGCCTAACATAAACGCAAATACAAAATTTCTTTAAATGAAAGCATGAACCAGTTAATATCCACTATTGTTCTATATATATATATAATGTTGTGGCAGATTGTGATTCTGCTTTTGTTTTCATTCATTCAGATTATTTACGCATGTCTTTTGACTTTTGAGGTTAAAAGACTCACTATAGACCTAATAGCTTGCTTAGGGTTAAAAGGCTTGCTGTTGTAGTTCTAGGATGCAACTCACCAAGGTAAAACAGGTATTTTATGAAATAGAAATTGAAAGACACGATCACTTTTAAGCCTAGTTAAATATTGCAAGAGTCATATTAGACTAAGAAACATGCTGAAAAAGAATTAGATATGATCAGAAATGTAAATGTGGCTATATATCCACATCAGCTTTAACATTAATTGGATTCTGATAAGCTTATCCATAAATGGATGAACAGGTATTATCTGATCTGTTTCCACCACCAACCAACAAAGCTTATGGGTCCAACTGGTAATCACTTATATCCCATCAATGTCAGCCCATCCATTGGAAGATGCATGCAATAAGATTGGTTAGCAAACAGAGATTTCCAAGAAATCACTATAACCATGACTGTAACCATCAAGCCTTATCAGCTATTTGGGGTTGGCTATCTTTCCAAGAAATCAAGCATAATTCTTTTCACCAAGGGAAGTTAGGAGTTGTCCTATTGTTTTGTTATTTTCTTTGTAGGTAATCTCAACCTTGACAGGATCATGGTTGGTGTGGTATGGTCAGAGAAAAACTCCGTAGGAATTTTATGAATAAGATTATAAGAGTATATCAAATGATTGGTGGGGGCATCATGGTCCAAGTTTCTGTCACAGATTGGTTGTTCACTTTAAAATTTCTGCTATTAAGACAATCATGCCATAATCATATTCAGAAGGCGACCTAATAACCTACATTAAGGACATACTTCTGATGCTATGTTTTGGGAATTCTTGGATTGCAGGAATATTCCCAAGTGACAAGATTCACCCCCACATCATTTCAGAAAACTGGACAAGATTTTTTGAGGGTGCAAACATTTACTTAGGATTTAGCAGCTCCCTAGAAAGAAAAAGTTTCCAGACATACTGATGATAGGCTTTAATATGTATGGATGCAATGAAAACACAATTTGCTAAAATGGAAGAAAGAAAGAAAATGCAAGGAAGACTATCACCTGCGAAGTCACCAAAAATCAAATTTGCTTCCTTTAAGAAGAATCAAAATGGTTATTTCTGCTTGCAACATTAATGGGCTTCTGAAGGTGGAAATATAGAAACTGGAGGAGAATCTGAGAAACACAGTTAAGGATATTCTAACTGCACTACATCACAATATTATATCAAAAAAAAAAAAGAGATCTCAAGGTTCTACAGCAATATAAAGATGCTTCCAGAACTGAGCCATTTTATTTCCCAAAAACAACATGTTATATTGAAAACAAGAATAAGAACCATCATTTCTTCCATCTCCCTCTCAAACTGTGCATTTAGTTGGTGGTTTTACAAACAAAACAATAGATTGCAAAATCTCAAATTCTTCCTAGGCTAAGAAACAAGGAAATGATGTGCCCCTCGTAACATCCCTCGACAAAGGTCTAAAATGGGTCTGTCCATGAACCAGTGCAAGACAATAGGAATATTTTCCTGAAAACAATCCAATTACCCTCTTCCCCCTAGGGGGAACTAAATCTCAACTTTGGTTTACATCCTTTTGGAGAATGTTTCGGGGACACATAGTTACTCTTGAAAAGAGAAGAATAAATGAATTCTATAATTTACTGTCTGCAGAATATTATAAATAATCAAACGAGAAGAAGTAAAAAGAAAGAAAAGAAATAATAAAGGAGCAATTAAAGGATACAAAGCATCCAGAAGAACACATCCTCCTGCATCCACTAACCATGGCAGGTTAGGTTTGATTCTAGACCAATCTAAGCTGTTCACCACAATACTGTGAAGAAATTGCATGTGTTATTCATTTAGTGTCAGATTAAACATGGAAACACGTGATGGAATGTTTAAATATTATTTAGTAACTGTAAATATAAAAGAAGGTGCAAGAGATGGGAAAGTTATAAACACGTGCCAACAAAAGATACCTTCCTACATATGTTGCATTTCCAATCAGTGCAAATATAAACATCAGTGGACTAAGGCCCTGAAATAAGAGCATAAGAATTAAACTTTACTATCAACCACAGCATCACAATTTACAAGGCACCTACAAGATCTATACAGAATGATGCTGAAAGCAAAGATTCATAACATGAATCATGAGCAACAGATCTCCAGATACGTTGCCTTTTTGGCATGCGAGCATGTCATCAAATTCTCTGGGTAAGTAATGTACATTACAGGTTATTGTGACTTTGGATTTTTGATTGTTGAAAGAAGTGTGCCTCCCTATCACGCCTCTCTCCTTCTTCAATACCTTTTTTCTCTCATTTTCTTTGCTTCATATTTTAACAATGTATGAATCTTAATCCCAAGCCTCAACTTCTACTAATCGTTGAATACATAATTCATCATTACTTAAGTACCATTTTGGTGAACTAGAAATTTGTGATCATTATGAACCCTATTTCTCATCCATGGTCAACAAGTTACAGGTTCAAGAACCAGGTAGCAGTTGTTCAATATAACATCTTGAATGACACATGATCCTAGATGCTTGATGGCTGATCCAGTTTCAATCAATAATGAGGCATTTTAATAACCATGGAAGATAGAGTGATCTAGGATTAAAAAAAAAACTTGCAATACAGATTTTAGTGTTTTTTAATTCAAAACTGTATCTTCAAAATTGCAAATGTAACATGAAAGTTAGCTATTGAAGGAAAGACACTGGACTGTCTTGCAATTTAAGCATCACCACTGAATGCAGATTTATCCCAGTTTCAAAATGATCCAAGACAACAGTGCTCCCATTGGCTGCAACGATACTTTGGTATCCTAGAACTTGCACTAAACATTGTGCAATTACTAACCGATTATAATTTCTTATAGTTCCCACGCAGTGCCAACAGTTCTCTTATGAGCATAAAGAACCCATGCAAGGTATAGGCTTTCTTCTGGAGAAGAGAACTACAAATGTCTGTAGATTTTCAATTGTATAAACATTTGTTTAAGGAAAGGTTGGGTAATTGTACAACTAACTGGAATCAAGAACTAATTCATGTATAATTTATGAAATGATAGTTAGACACAAACATAAGGAACAAAATAGATTTCACTTGGCAGGTAAGTATCATTTGAGAACAGCATTATATGGTACTTGCCTCCACATTGCCCCTTCTGATCTGCAAAAGATGAAAAACAGGCTGAGTCAAAACTTGATCCTTGCTCCTCATTCGAAACAATAAAAATTATAAACAGAAAGTAAAAAGGGGAACAATTGTTCAAGGATTTGCTCATTTATCTATTTATTTGCTGTTTTGGGCAGGAGTAAGTACTTTGATATTAGATATAACCCCATTTATATAACAAGATCTCACATTTAAGCAAATTTGAGGAAGCCTTCCACCCATATATATAGCTGCCATTGCCCAGCCAAGTAAGCTTCCTATTCCACTGCTTCCATCGCCATGTCTCACTTGTGACTCAAAAACCTGATCCTGTGGACAGAATGTATTGATTACCATATTTTTCTCTTCTATTTTATATTTTTTAGATGACATTAAGAACTAAAACATTGTCAAAGAATTTTGATTTGCACATGAGGGAAATGTATGAATTTCATTTATTTCTAATGTTCCCCACAAAGAGTATCAGCTTTTGAGTACCTGTAAAAGCTTTCGGCCCACTAATATCACAGCTGGATGAGGTGATGTACTGAATGCCCTATTCATGAAAAGGTGGACACTGTAGACACCAAGGAAAATGCTGCAGAAGGTACCTGTATTTGAAAGCCGAGTTATATATCTTTTGAGACAGACAAACTAAAGATTTTGTCATCTACGTCATGACTTTATTCTCACCACAGAAAGCATATTTTTAGTGTTCATAGGCGGTGCAGACTGTGGTGGAATGAGCCTACCCACCAAAGGCTCGTGTGACAAATGTTGATCATGGTTGAGAGGTGTTCTGCTGGAATCACGTGAATGTGCTAACCATGAACCTGCTGTAGGGATTGGGCTCTTTGATAAAGAACGCGCTGACCTGGCAAGTGGGATAAAAGATCGTATTTGAACCAAAGAATATGTAAGGACACCACCTATACTTGATTTAGAAATATCAGATCTTTCTATTGACACGCAACCTTCTCAGGAATGGGAACTTAACATTATCCGACACAATTGAGGTAATTTTCTTCCATATAGAATGTGTCGTTAAAAGCACCTTCAGACTTTGAATTTAGGAGCTAACTTATCTTAAAAGGAATTTACAGAGTGTAAGTAGCATGTCAAGTCCATGTACAGATCCATAAGAGAATTTGGAACTTTGAGGAAAACATGAGAAAACCCTGTAGTTGTTATATTGTTTGTGTAAAACCAGAGACTATGATATGAACTAATTTCTGGATTAGAGGTGAATCATACACCAACAGTTTGACACGAGGAAAATCAAACAATGGTTTTCAGAACATCCACTAATGGTGAAGGGAGATCATAAAAGAGGGAGGTAGTGGAGAAGAGATGAAAATAGAGAGAAAACCTTTATGGATGTTGTCATTGACAAGCTTTGATAAGCACCACATACACAAATATGAACTGGCTTATACTGACCAAAGTTCTATAGTAGTTCTGAAGCAAAAGAATTAACCTCATAAATAAAAATAATGATCAAGGCAAGCTGGTGTTTAGTTCCCAAAGCAATACATATTGTCAAGGAAAATTCTAAAATGAAGACTTTGATGGTGATGAACAATGATCTTTTTTGTTTGCATGATTGGAGCAAACCCCATTCACTGACAATGACATTAACTGCCCAATGAACCCAAACAATAGAAACTAAGGGTGCGTTTGGTTACACTTTTTGATTTTTGATTTTCAAAAAGTACTTTTTATTTTTTTTGATTTTTGCTATTGAGTAAAAACAAAAAAGCAAAAAGTATGTTTGGTAACTACATTGCTATAAAGCAAAAAGTAACGTTTGGAGATAGCAGGTGAAGAGCTCAACAAGGGAGAAGGGTTCGGGAAAGGAGGGAGACGGGGGTGGGGAGGTGAAGAGCTCGACGAGGAAGAAGAGTTCGGGCTCTTTACTTTTGATTTGGCGTTTTAAATGTGGAGAAGCAAAAAAGCAGAAAAGCAAGTTTTGAAAAGCAAAAATTTTGCTTTGCATATAAAGCAATTATTTGATTTTTTAATTTTGCTTTTTGCTTTTCATGGTGTTACCAAACATTGCTTTTTGATTTTTGCTTTTTAAAAATCAAAAGCAAAAAAATATTTTTTAATGGCTAACCAAATGCACCCTAAGTTAGCATCAATGACATGGAAATGGCAATGTGAAGACATGGCAAGATAATATTCAGTATTTTAGTCAAATATAACAGGACACAAACACCAATATAGACAAGATCAAGCAAGAGTAATAGCCAAGTCTCATCATAAGGCTCTGAAGATGAGGAAGAGAAGCTTCAGCATCCTTCAACATGGTTGACCTCAAAGTTGAGTGAAATTTGAAAAAATAAGATGAAGGCTAGTCAAAGAGGTATATTGCGAAGTGCAAGGTATCACAAGCACTAAGACAAACAGAATCTAGACAACTTTAAGAAAAAAGAAATGCACTTTCAACTTTCAAGCATTGAAGAAAAGCCAGATATACAGCAAATAAGACATGTATCTCACTGAGCTAGACCTGGTGTCCACAAATATCTAAAAGCAATGGAAGATGAGAAACCATTGATAGCACAGTCAAAACAACTAAGGTGAATCAAACTTAAAGAAAGTCAAGATATCCATTTGTAGCCGATTAATGCAAGCAGCAATCCAAATCCTAAGAATTAACAAGGTTGTATAACCGAAAAAAGAATAACTGATAACATGGAAGCATGCAGACCTTAAGGCAGGCATAAATGGAGAAACAAGACCACATCAATACTAATCAGGTCAAATAAGAGTGGGAAGGCCATGATAAGACCTAGTTCAAATAGAGATAAGGGATGAAGGTATTTCAAAAAGAGTGAAATGTTACATGTAATACAAGTCTCTTCCATAAGAACCATAGCGACCAATTACAGGTGCAGCCACAGGAATAGGTAAACTTGTCATATGCATTCCTTCCCTGATGGGATTTGATCCATTTGCCTGATAATTACTGGCTCTTGGTTCCTTGTCATCCATGTTGTATCCTAGAAGCCTTTCTTTTGTTGATTCGTCTTCAAGGTGATGTCTGTGGCTCTGAATAATTGTGACAAGGTAAAATGGACAAACAACGACATTGTCAGACAAAAGTTCCATTAAATTTATTGATGAAAAAGTAATGAGTTCATTTTTTTCAACTTTATCTCATCTCCCTTCTTGTCAATAGATAAATATCTCTAAAACAATTAGGGACATGACAAAAGTATACTAGAGTTGTTAGATACTCGCTGAATATTGAAAATTTCTAAAATGATAATTTATAGGTGGTAATGCTAAAATTGAAAGATTCTTAAAAATGTTATAGTTATAAAAAAAAAAACCATGTTTCTATCATTACTAAGTAAAAAGAAGGAAGATTAGTAACATAAATGTACTGAAAGCTTCAAATATCCCTACAGCATCAAACATATGAAACAAGACATATGAATCATCATGATTTTTAGCCTCTTAATTAAGAGCTAGGTAGATGTAAATGGAAACAACAAGCCCAAAGATCATCAAAAATGTAAATGCAAAAGTTTTGGCAATCAGTACGAAACAACAAAAAACAACCCAAAAAGACAAAAGCAGACTTCAATATATGAAAATAAGAGAACAAAACATTCTTGTTCGAGAGGGAACAAGTTTGCCGGTTTCAAACAAGGCACATATGCAAAGGAGAAAGAGCAAATCTGCAGTCAACATTACGTCTGTCACATGTAATTAATGGGGAAGCACATATTCTCGTGGAAAAGACTTTAAACCCAAGGAAATAAATTATATTTAGGATATAACTAACCTGTTCCAAAAGAAAAATTGTAGTTGTAGGGTTGTGGCTTTACACCTCCAAGACAAAACTAAGGTCTAATATAAGCATTGGATGTGATAAGAGCTGAGAAATCATGGTAATGTAACCAAAATTGCTTTAGCAATTGATAGTAGTGAGGAATCTCATGGAAAAGAGTTCACTGAATGAGTAGATACAGAGTTGGTTAGCAATTACACCAACCATAATTAAAGATTTTTGTGGAGAACAAAGAGTCTTCCCCAGGAAACAAGCACCCAAATATGCACAGCATTGTACCTACTTGGTCTGACTTGATTTTTCTTGCTCCAAAAACCACTGAAGAATATACAATAAAGTTTCAGCTCAAGCTTAACATTTTGGAAGATAAGATTAAGGTGTAATATGAACTTTGAAGGTCACATGAAGGTTAAGGAACCACAGAAGCTATTACCAATACAAATGTACAAATTGGTAATAGAATAAAGAGGTCAACCTCAGACCAAATCTTTGACAAGATCCAAACTATGGTCACTTTTCGTTTGCAAAGTTGTATGAGATCCCAAGAATTTGCTAGATTTGGTCATATTACTGAATGCAGTGGTTCTCGGAGTTGTTGAATTCCCATGATGCAATAGGATGGCAAATCAAAGAGACAGGCACACAAAGGCATATTAGTGAAATTCAGTGCTTGGCCTGAGGCATCAACTTTTCAAAACCTGGTACATTCTTAGAAGTTATCATGAAGACCAGACACAAGCATTGACGCTTGACATGAGAATTGATACTATCTTACAATAGGAACAATAGCTAGAAAGTATCAGTCTGTGCATCAATATATTTTGAGGACAGCATCCTAAGGTATTAATACATGCATTGATAGTGGTTTCTCACCAGTGGTAAGAATGCCATAACATGCAAAACAAAGAAGTCTGTATACATCTGGTTTAATGTAAAATGTGGCAATACACCAGCACTAGCACAATAAAAATGATGTATGGAGCTGGATGGCCGTTGGTGGGATTGCATATTGGGGTGAAGGCCACTTAGACTAAATGAGGGATCATCAGGTCCTTTTAATTGTGAAATAAGCAAAGTTGCAAAGTCAGACAAATTTCTATGATAATGATACAGGGAAATCTGAACTCCTCATCTATGAAGCACGGATACTCCTATTTCAGGCATGTACCAGCAGCAGGTATATTACGGTGCGGGTACGTTTTGGTACAGCACCGGTACTCCTATCTTTGCATTCTTGAAATTGCAAGTTTGTCCCTTGATAAACCAGATGTGGAGAAGAAACTTCTTACTGATGATGCAGAGAATAAAGCAGCTGAAACTATTATCACTTGATTATCAAGACTTACTATTTTGATTTCTTCTACTTATTTAGACTGCTAGTTTTTTTCTTTCGTTAATTGTAAGTGTTTGTTTGTTTTTATGATAATACTTATAAATTTAGTTGAGATTTGAGAATTTAATTTTATTAATATTTAAATATTATATATATGATTCAATTTTTTCATATACTTTTATTAATATTGAAATATTATATATATTCAAATATTAATAAAATATAAATATCTAGTCATATCCATATCGTGGTTTTTTCAATTTTTGCTGTATCGACGTACCCATACCATAAAGTACCCGTACCGCGTACCGATATCTATGCTTCCTAGCTCCCCATGTTTAACATTGTCATAGTAAGAGTTACATACTGCAATGAGGTAATAAAGATCATGGAGGAGTACCTAGCTAATCATAACCCAATTTGGCCACCTTGAGTAGGTCTTGGTCAAGCTTGGTTTGTGTCTTGACTAAGCACCTTCTACCACCAAAAATTTCTCTACAAGGTTCAATTGGGGAAAATAGTATGTTGGAAACTTCACTTACTGAAGTTTATGATATTGGAATTGGATATGTTAATTAACATTCATTGTGAACCAATTTTATGTAGACTGTACTAAAACTCCTTTGGTTAGACTAAAATTATTATTCCTCAAACGGTTTGAATTCATAGCAATTGACAGAAATTAGAGTATTATCAAAAAAAACATTTGAAATACATTCCATTAGATAACTATAGGCTTGCATATATCCACATCAACCCAATTACAAATGCTAATTATGCTTACTGTTGCATGCCATCACGTGAAATTGGAAGTGCACATACATATTCAAGTGTATGGCTCAGCAAAATGGGAAGAAAGGAAGATGGGAACATGCAGGAAAAATCACCTTAATGAATCACACATATTTGCCTTTTTTTAATTTATGGTAGAAAGACAAAGGAATTTAGATTTAAGGTGTTTAGCATACATGATCTAAAAGAACAGAAGGCCTACTTCCAATGTCGTTGTAACAGGTCAAACTCATTGTTGGAGAGCCCAACTTATAATCGATCTCTAAAAGCCACAAACCAAGATTTTGACAAGTATCCAACTTTCCGATGCAAATCTGTGATGGATGAGAATCAAGTTTCAGAAATACCACATATCACCCTCGACAAAACATCAGTACGGTATGCCCCTTAATGCACCATGCCAAAAGGATTATTGACCTTAATTTTTGAAATGATATAACTAAGCCCCTAGTATGGCCAATTTTGGCCTCCACAATTGTTTTCCCTTTTGCATTTTTCTTATATTTTATTGTCTTACTGCTATGTTACTACAAGAAACATGACAAGATTATCACTTTAAGTGCTCTGGTCATAGTTTTCGATATGTCCTAAAGTTTGTGTTGCTAAATTATTGCATAACAAGAAATAACTTGCAATTAAAATATATGAAAATGATATCCGTTAAAAATGACAATTGCTATCCAATTAGGTTTCTGGAAATCATGGATTTGAATGTGATGCTTTCAATTTGATGAAACATGCTAGCTTATTCTAGGAAATGAATTGGCAACCAAACACCATTAGATGCACCAAAACAAATTTCCAGTTTCCACATTATCTTCTTAGTTACACAAAAAATAATTCTCAAATTCTTCAGAAATTAAAAAGGGGATGGAAAGAGGTATTTATCAAACTCAAGCACATTTATAGCCCAAAAACTTGATGATCCTTGCTTCAATCTTGCTGAAATCCAATTCAAAGGACCATTAGCTTCTTCCTATGCATGTTTCCACCTTCAAGTAGTGAAGAACATGCATTCAAACCTTAAAACAATATGACAAGAGGCACCAGGTGTGAAGAATAAGAATTGCTCCATTTGGCAATAAGCAAGGATTAATATGGCTTAAATCAAGCTTGATATGCTCAAGTCAGATTGTCTTGCCACCATTACAAGAAATTATAGGGAATACCTATGCCCCTTCTCATCTTACTTGGCTTTTCACTGATATGAGCAGTATTTTAAACTTTGTTTTGAACATAGGAGTAAGTAACACTTGTAAAACCACTGATAGGGTAAGATAATGCTAAGACTGCAAAAGAAGGCTCAATATAAATAAGAAAGGATATTTAAATATTTCTGAACACAATAATGGAAAGAACTCATCCAACTTTCTGAAAAACATGGTTAGACTTCTACTTTCTTTTTATTTGCAATACTATAGTTTTCAAATAGAAGATACAGAGGGAAAAGAATTCTCTCAAAGACTTGAAATAATAAGGAAAAGGATATAGAGAGAATTAACAAAAATGACAACAATAATAATGAAATATCTCAAAACCAATTTAGTTTATTCTAGAAAAGTCAACTATGGAGGCTATTTCTATCTCACACAACTAATTCAACAATTGAGTGAGGAGAGAAAATGTTAACACAATTTTCCTTAAGTGGACCAAAAAAATATGATAGTTCAAAGAGAGGCAACTTGGTCATTAAGGTGTAACACCCAAGGCACAAGAACATGTCTAAGTAATCCTGGTTTTTTTGATAATTTCTACACCATGGGTTGGTCTTAAGCACATGCCCTTCATACACTAAAGCCAAGTTTGACTGTCATAGATTGAATAAAAAATGGACTTCTCATTCTTAGGATATCCACTCCCATAAGTCATCAGGAATGACTGATTTATATTTCCATTCTTGGATAAGTATTAGAATATTGAGTCAGTGAGACCAAAGCTCATTATGAATAGCTTCTTCAATGGCATGGACATGAAGAGAGATAAACCCTCCTTTTCATTGGCGGCTTCTTCAACAAAAATGCCAGCACCTTAACACCAATGATAAAGGAGTAGGAAAAAGGCAGAAAACAATCAGTATTGGAATGGATAGAGAGGATATCAGGTGGAAGTCTTATTGTCTGAATGCTGGAGAGCTTTCTTTTATTCCCATGCGCATATCCAACATGAGGAAAACAACAGCCAAGCCCTCCCACATATCGTCTACCCCACCGTACAGAGATCCAATACACATCAGTATCAAAATTTCCATCTCTATATTTCTTACCAAAAATGGCAATGGATCATCATGGGAAGCCAATACCCATTCTCACTTCCCCTTCTAGCAAACTAGATCTAGCCATAAGGAAGATTTGCAATACCAGTATGTACTGTACGATATCAGTACCAAATTGATAGTCGGTGTAGGAGGCATACGGAGTATCAATGTGCCCAACCGATCCATATTCTAAGCATACCGATATCATACCAACATGGTACTAAACACCAAGATTGCAAAAGTTGCAAAGGACACTATAAATATATGACTTAGATCCAAGTTAGGTGTAACTCTATAAGAGTTACACCTTTTTTGAATTGGATGACTAGGGTTCCACAAATGATTTGACCCATTGAATATGATCTGCTACCTCTAAACTGCTTGCACACCAAAAATCATGTGATTTAGAGATCCCTAGCCAATGGAACAATTGATCCAGAATTGGATAGTTTAAATAGCACGGCACAAGTAATACATGTTTTTCGACTACTTGATGCATAGTCCAGGGGTCTCCAAATAACATGATTTTGGGATGTAAACAATCTAGAGGTAGTAAATAATGTCCAGTAGCTCGAACAAAACATGGAAGGTCGAACCATCCTGAATCATCTGATTCAGGGCATGCCAAACCATACTGGTGATGGATAGGGATGGTTTTGACCTTCAAAATGAGACACCGACAAGGAACTGAGGGATGGAGATGGAAAGAGAGGAAATGGGAGAGAGGAAAGGAGAGGGAAGGGAGAGGGGGAAACGGCCTCCAAAGGCTACTGGGGGGCAGTGAGGCCACTGCTACTACTGCCAAGGCGGTGGGCTTCGTCTGGATCTAATAGAGCAGAGAGGGAGAGAGGAGAAGAAAGAGAGGAATGAGAGAGAGAGAGAGAGAGAAGGAAGGAAAAGAAGAGGAGAAGTGGCCTCGAGGTCTGTTGGGTATAAAATACCCTCAGCCGAAGTTCTTGACAGGTGGCACCC
>KE506735.1:35385-54358 GCA_000441515.1 Elaeis oleifera | reverse complement strand
GCGGACGTCGGCGGCTACCCCTAGACGGCATGGGGCTCGCCGCCGCTGGCTCCGTCGGTGAGTGCGGCGAACGGATGGGCTACTGCTGAAGGCTCTTGACTGCGTCCATTAGCACGGTCATCTGTCACACGATCGCCGCAATCTGCACCTCCGTGGTTATCATCGGGTGCGGAGAGCTGAGTTTCGCCACGGGGAGTGGTGGAGAGGCCTCTTCCTGACGGGAAGAGCGTCTCGTCGATCCGGTGGCTCTCGATCGCTGAGCCCTGGTTCTTGTCATCTCGGAGAGATTTCTCAAGCTTTGCAGAGGTCGTGTCCCCCCTTCCTGGCACGCCAACCTGTTGCGGCCAATCCCCTCGTCGTCTGATCATCGAAAATGAGCACCTGCAAGGGAAGTCCACACAGACTGGAGAGGCCTCCGATGGGGACCCTCCGATGGTCAAGTCAGAGAGGAGACTAGGCAACAGTAGAGAGGAACCCAAGGGAGACTCAGCGGTGACGAGCCAAGAGATTGGTTAGGTTGGCTGGGCTTAGATTGGTTTACCTTAAGCTGTTGCCTTACCCCATTTTATAGAGGAGGCGGAGTGGTCCCGCCGTCGGTGATGTAGATAACTATAGAGTTGTCAAATCACCGTGGGCTATCATATCACCGGGGGTTGCCATGTCGTCAATGGGCTGACAGGTCCTAGGAATTAATTCGTATCCTTGGCAAGACAGCGCCCCAGGTCCCTGGCAGGGCAACACCTTCTGGCGGTCATACAGCATGTTCTTGACAGGACTGCAGCCTATGCCGGTCGTTCGGCATTTTTGAAAGGGGATGACCGACTATATGTCGGGACTTGACTGTCGGGTGGTGGCTCAAGAGCACGGTCGACGTCTAGAGGGGCCTGTAGAAGTCGGACGTCGACCGTCCGATCCGGCGGGGTGCCAGAAAGGCCCCACCCGACAGGGAGTCGGTGATGCAGGTCTGGCCCTTCGGGTGGTCGGAGGCAGTGTTGGCCTGCTAGGCCGACACACTCGGGCTGAGCATCATCAGTAGTTACTGCTGGTGTCGCCCGTCGTCAGATGGGTGAAGTCAGTTGGTCCATCTCGAGGATGAGTGGGTGTTGGGATCAGTCGGTCGGTGAGTCGGCATTGGGATCCGTTGGTGAGTCGGCGTCAAAATCAGTCGGTCGGTGAGTCGGTGTTGGGATTAGTCGGTCGGTGAGTCGGTGTTGGAATCAGTCGGTTGGTGAGTCGGTGCCGGGATCCGTTGGTGAGTCGGTGCCAAGATCAGTCGGCGACAGGGTTAGTCGGTATATCCCAACACTTACAAACCCAAGTGGAAATCATCACCAATAGAGAAGGTAATTTGTGATGCAGCTAAATGGATTTATGGTGGGTTTATTTGGCAGATCAGCAATGGAAAGAAGATTAGAATTCTTGAAGACCCAGGGTTGAGTTTAAACCAGTTGCCTATCATGATCAATCAGGATTTTATGGACACCTCTCTATCACCACCTATGAATGACAGCTAAAGGGATCAGACTCTACTATGAACCATCTTTCCTGACATATTAGTCTAGTAAATCACATCTATTCCAATACCTGAACATCAGTGTGATTATGAGCTGATCTAGATTAGAATTGGCTAACCATCTTTAAAAGCGATCGAGAGATGTTCATATTCCCATAAATTATAAACAAATTCAGATCCCTCCTCAGGCACCAAACTTTAGTTGGATATGGAAGCTAACTGCCACTGCCCAAGTTAGCATATTCCCATAAGCTTTGTCTTCCACCATTCCACAGAAACTTTGACATAGACCATCGATCTTCTTGATCACCACCGTAGGAATTGCAAAGACCGACATCCAAAATATTGGTGTCGCTCTTAAAATGGAATTAATCAATGTTAATCTGCCTACTAAATTTCTTCCAACCACTAAGTTTCTTCCAACCAATCTCTTCCAACCACTAAGTTTCTTCTCAATTTTGTCAATCAAAAAGTTTCAGCAATGGGAGCAAGAGTGTTGTGATGGAGAGGCATACCCAGATAGGTAACTAGGAAATCGCTTGTTTGGCAACCCAAAATAGAAGCACTGCATTTAGACACTATTTCCTTGAGACCAATTCCTACTACCTATGATTTAGAGAAATTAATCTTCAACCCAAATAGCAATTCAAAGCTGTATAGGATGAACTTAACAATGTTGATTTGGCTTGGCAATGCCTGGCAGATGATAACTATATCGTCTGTATACTGAATGGAGTGAAGGTTGGGTTTCAATTGCTCCGGACCTACTGGATGGAAGAGTTTCTCCGAAAGTAGCGACTTCAAGCATCGAAAAAGTACATCAATAGCTAGGATAAATAGGAGAGGCGATATAGGATTAACTTATTTCAAACCTTTTCTAATTGAGAATCATCTCCCAGGAGATCCATTGATGATAATGGCTAATTAAGAATTGGATATCAAAGAGGATATCCAACTGATAAACTTCGACCCAAATCCTCTTGCTTTAAGAAGAGCTAACAAGAAGTCCTAGCTGATGCTATCAAAAGCCTTCTCGAAATCGATCTTCATCAAAATAGCTTTGATCTTTGAGTTCTTGCAGTAGTTAATAATTTTTGAAACAGTGATGTAACTTTCAAAATGTTGCGCCCTTTAATAAAAGCTGATTGAGAATATCCAACTAGCGAGTTGATCACCTTGCTTACCTTGATAGCTAAAACTTTAGAGATTATTTTGATAATACAATTCTCCAAACTTTTCAGCCTGAAGTCCTTGATAGTCGGCAATCTATTTTTATGAACAACCATAATGAAAGTGAACTTTATTCTGCAGAGATCGATGGTCCCAATGCTCAAGTCAAAGAATGAAAAAATAATGCCTTATAAGCCAATCGTATGGATGATGCAATGAAAGTCTTCTATATTATCTTCCTACTCATGTGTATGACATTAGATATTTTATATTTATGAGGTATTATGTTTCGTCATTTGCTGTATCATATTTTAATTATGATTATGATAAATCTCATAGATTAGGATAATGATTTTAGGACCATGATGAGATCATGCTAGTGGGACCTAACATCTTGATAGCCCAGTCTAAAATATTTCTAGTCGTAGGATCATCAAGTCAGAGATCAATGATACCGGTAATATTGGTACATCCTATGTATGCTCAAAAGAAAGGACAATTGGTCTCACAATCACTTGTATGATAACACTAATACAAGGATGTAGGTGCTCATTAAAGAATGAGTTCACTAAATTGATCTACAGAAAGAATATCTAATGGAGCCTTATCAATGCGTCAACAGATGGTTCTCAAGTAGGAATAGTGTAAGTGATCCTTAGATCTGAGATCACCATAGTACCTTGTGTATATGAATCCCTACTTTGGTTCATTCTCTAGCATGACTCTCTGAGATATATATGGGATGTTTTGGGTATGGTGAAGTATGTATAGAGATTGTGAGTGGTCAATAAGAAATCGATCACTCCTTATAAGAGAAGAGAATATCCTATATGGTCTCATAAGATGATAACTCAAAAAGTCTCTGGTCAGAGCAATGATGAACATTAGAAAAAATTTTATTGGTTCATTAACCAAGTTATCATCATCAGATCGAGATACATATGGATAGATATTTGAGCTTGACATGATTTCATACCCATAGTATATCTAGAATATTGTATAATCGAAGGATTGAATTGCACAGTAACTCACCATGAAAAGATATTTTTGATCTTCAGCCAAATTTCATATCTTCTAGGTGGTCATGACACATTGCTAGATGTCAACTAGACTTATGAATCCTAATGAATTAAAGAGTTTAATTAGTAAATTAATTAAAAAGTTTAATTAATTGATGGACTTGGACTTCACATGTGTTAGACCTAATTGGATTAGATATACTTGAGCTTGGACCTACTGTTAGCTAGATGTGGAACCCAAAGGGTTACGCACAAAAAAAAATGATCTAGGACATTTGATTAGGTCTTGTTGAACCTAATTGAATTGAATTTGTTTGAAATCCTAAATAGATTTGAGTCAAATATGCTAGCACATGTTTTAACCCTAACCCTAATCTATTTGGATTCATATATGCCTTTGGACTTTGATGAGTCAAAGACCAAATTTAATAGACTTCTAATTGGGTTTTGAATGGTTCAAATCCTATCTTGAATTGGATCCATAGCTCCTTGATTTATGGGTGTCAAGTGTTGGACACAAGAAAGTATTTAATGCCATAAAAGAGGAGTCCATGCCTCTTGAAATTCCTTCTCCATGCCTCCTTGGTTTTGGACATCCAAGTGTATGACAAATAAGAAACCCATGCCATCAAAAGAAGTTAGTGCTCTCCTCTTTTTATTTCTTTCATGAAAAGTTGTTTCATGAGTCCCTCTGCTTCACCACGTGCTTGGGATTTAATTGGAAGGATTTAAAATGCCATAAGATGGTGTATTCCATAATTATCTCTTGGTTTAAAGGAGTCCATGACTCCTAGGATTCTATTCACGTCCTTAATCCCAAGAGTTCCATACATTTTGTGAAGGGTATGCACCAAGAATTCATGCACTTCTTAATCCCTTCTTTATTACATATGCGTGAAAGTGTTTCACGTGTTTCATCCACTTGGCCACACATCCCTTGGTTGGTTATAAAAGGGATGGCGTCAAATGATGGGAGAGTTCTCTTGGGAAACAACTCTTCCTGCCCCTTGGTCCATGTGTGAAGGTGTTCACATTAAAACAAATATATGCCCCATATGTCCATGTGAAAAAGATCTTCACGCCCCAGATAGTTTGGCACTTTTGGGGAGAAGTCCATGGAGAGTAGGACTCTCCCGTATCTCATGCCAAAAAGGAGGCTTCTTGCTTCTAATTGGGATGCCTAAAGGTTGGGTGTTGAAGGGTGTTTAGACTCCTATCATGGCTCTTATTTGAGTTAAGATTTAGATCCATAAAAGGAGAGAAAGGGCCAAGGGATGTGTGGATCTTATTGGATTTTTATAGGTGCCAGTGCATGTGGATTTTAAAATTTTCTAAATCTAAAATACAGTAAAAAATTATATTAAAATATTTTAATCTAAGCATGTATTCATCATATGAAAGTACCTATGGATCTAGTTCATATACTGAAATTAACATAAACTGATTTTAGGATGAATAAATGAAAGTCTATAATCAATTCATATACCTGAATTGCTTTTCCTTTTGCTTCAACCTATAATTGGGGTTGAATCTAATTCAATCCTTGGATCTGGACCTGGATAGCTTCTGAATCAGCAGCACAAGCATCCTACCTCTATGAGTATCTATAAGACCGACCTCAATTATTTTTTTTGGATCCTGCTTGCCTGAACCAAAGCCTAAATAGACTTGAACCAAGCCTGGATTGGAACAAAACCCTTTGATGACCCTTTTAATCTTTCTTTCTTGATTCTTGAAGAAATCAAGATCCTTCAACTAATCAAGAAGAACAATAATTAAGAAGTGGTTGTAACTAACTCTCAATAAATTTGAGTGAAAAGAGAACAAAAATCAAAGCAAGTGGTGCCAACATTGACCCACTCCCTTATGTGCCACCCACCTCTCTTTGGCTCCAAGGGAGGACACCAAGAGATAGAAGAGGCATGGGCTAGAGAGAGGAAGAGGAGCGGAGGTGTGGACTCGATGAAGGGTGGTGGCAACAATGGGAGGAGAGAGCTTATGTCACCACTAAAAGGCTAAGGTCCTTTATATAGACAGCTTAAGGATGTCCTAATCAAATTAGGATCCCTCATTCTAATCATATTAAATTTTAACCATAATATAGTTGGACCAAATAAATAGGATGCCATACATAACTCACCCAAAGACACATCCAACTCTAGGCGTCCCATCATATGAGATCCAATAAAATGCTCAAATCAGCCCATATGGTTTCATAAATTCTCTTCAAGGATTTTTAACCTAAAACTTTTTCTTGATTTAATTCAAGTCATAAATTAATCATCGAATAATTAGATCTTATTTAATCAAATTTAATTAGGCTCAAATCAAGTGTAGGATTTAGCTAAAACTCATCATATAAGTAATAAATCAAATAAAATTGGGTTCATCCAGGTGCTAGCAAGGTTAATATAAATCTAATAAGATTTCTCTAAATCTATACAAATTGATGCTTCATAAGCTCAATTATAATCAATCCAGATCTTCTCTCTTTATGTGTGACCTCATAGGTTCAATTCTATCTGGTAGTAAGACATATCATGATCTCTATCATAGGTATCACTGAAATCCCTTTCAGTGGGTCGAAACAGTTTCACTCTAACTCGACAAGGATCATTGATCCAAAATGATCCTATTGAGCTTTCACAATCTACCAGTGACATTTAGCAACATGTAGTGGCAACCTAGCAAAATCGAAAAAGAACCTCTAGGTGTAGTTAATGTATGATACAATCCTTCTATCGTGAGTTCCGACTAGATGGCAGGCCATGGATAATTCATCAAACCTAATCATCAGTCATATGATAGATGTGATTAGCTCAAGTCTAATAGTGATTTCAAATAGAAATTCTTTTCTATTAATCATACTGCTATGGCCATAGACTTGTGGACTCAGCTTCTCAAATCTCATAGGACTACTCTCTATCAAGATCGATAGATCCCATATAGATGCACACGTTGCTCGCATAGCTCAACCAATTGAAGCCAACATCCACTACAAAACTCATGATCGAGTTAATATTTATATGTAGTCAAACTACGGCAGTCTTATTGTGAGCAACTGTAACACCGCAAATCAAAAGACTAGTCACACAACTACAGCATCGAGATAATCACTAATGATCGAATAGAAATCCATGTGATCTCTTATATGATCACGCTCAGTACTAGTTGTTCTCTAATAACTATCCACACTTTTCACTCAGTATCTCTATATCATAGATTAGAGACTCATCTATCTTAAAGGAAGCGAATCATACATTAGTTTATCTGGATAAATCATCGTCCCCATGACTATTCTATAATCGTAAGTAATTTAGAAATCGATCATACATGCCTCTAATTCTCAACATTTGAGAATATGTATCATAACATCAATTTCAAAGATGATTCAAGGACACATAATACTTGAATGAAAAAAAAACTTATCCTTTATTGATTAAATCAATAGTTTAAGTATAAATTTATGTCATAGAATAAAAAAGTATCAACCAACAATTAGCTTCTAAGACACATATCTAACAATCTCCCACTTAAACTAAAGCTAATTGGACATTAATCTAAGCCCTATCTTCTCAAAATGAGCTTCTATTTTGGACTAGCTCAACTGCTTTGTCAGCAGGTCTACCACGTTATCCGTGGAGTCTACACTTCGCACCTCGACATATTACTTCTCAAGATAGTTGCATATGATATGGAGCTGCCGTTCAATGTGCTTTGATTTTTGATGAGATCGGGACTCTTTAGCTAGTGCTATGACTCCATTATTGTCGCAGTATAGTGGTATGGCATCTAATGTTATTTCACCAAGTTTCGTGATAAATTTTTTGAATCAGAAGCCCTCATTTGCAGCATCCGAAGTGACGATATACTCAACCTCTGTGGTCAAATCTACGATGATGCTCTGCTTGAAATACTTCCAGCTGACTGCACCACCATTGCATATGAACACATATTCTGATATAGACTTTCTATCATCAGAATCCGATATGAAATTCAAATCTATATAACCCTTAATCCACAATTCAGGTGCTCTTCCAAAGATCAAGAATAAATCTTTAGTCCTTCATAAGTACTTAAGGATGTTCTTCATAGCTATTCAGTGCTCCTTGTCTAGGTTCGACTGATACCTACTTGTGACACTCACAGCAAAGATAATATCAGATCGAGTACATAGCATGGTGTATATGAGACTGCCAATTATCGAAGCATAAGAAATTCTATTTATACGCTCGATCTTTTCAGAAGTGTTAGGACACATCGTCTTGGAGAGTCAAATACCGTACCTAAGGGATAGCAAACTCCTTTTGGAGTTTTTCATGCTGAACCATTTCAGCACGTTTTCTATGCACAACTTTTGTGACAGAACAAGCATCCTCTTAGATCTATCTCTATAAACCTTAATCTCAAGGATATAGGATGCTTCTTCTAGGTCTTTCATAGAGAACTTCTTAGATAACCAAGTCTTGACGAAAGTCAGTATGAGAATATCATTCCCAATAAGAAGGATGTTATCGACGTACAGTATGAAGAAGACAAGTGCACTCCCACTGATCCTTTTGTAAATACAAAGTTTCTCTTCATTTCTTATGGAACCAAACGATTTGATCACATCATTGAATAAGATTCTAGCTCCAAAAAGCCTACTTTAGTCCATAGATGGACCTTTGTAGCTTGCAGACTCAGTGCTCACTATCACCGGATGTGAAACCCAAAGGCTGCTCCATATAGATATCTTCCTCAAAATATCTATTTAAAAAAGTAATTTTCACATCCATCTGTCAAATTTCATAATCATAGTAAGCTGCAATAGCAAGTAATATACAGATGGATTTCAGCATGGCTACAAGTGAAAAAGTATCATAATAGTCAATGCCTTAGCGCTGACTATAATCCTTCACCACGAGCCTTACCTTATAGATCTCTACCTTACCATCGGCATCTATTTTTTTTTATAGATCTATTATATCCAATGAAAATAATTCTCTCTGGTGGATCCACTAAGGACCATACTTGGTTCAAGTGCATTAGTCAATTTCTGACTTCATTGCATCTAATCATTTTTCGAAATTAATATCAGATATCACCACTTTAAAGTACTAGGATCATCACCATGACCTCCATTTCTCACAAAGAATGCTTCCTCTACATCTTCTTTCAGCATACCCATGTATCTTTCAGGAGGATGGGAGATTCTACTTGATCTACGAGATGGAGGTGAAATATTAACTACTGGTTCATCATTGATGGGTTTCTGAGGATCTATAACTCATTGCTCTTAAGAGACATTCTCATCAAACTCAATTAACCTCCCACTACTACCATCTTGGATAAACTATTTTTTAGAAATATGATATTACGACTCACAATCACATTGTAGTCATGTGGAAAGTAAAATAGTATCCAATGAATTCCTTGAGATATCCTATAAATCAAGCTACAACTGATCTATCCTCTAATTTATCAGTTTTTTGCTTTTTAACATAGGCTGGACATCCTCAAGTCTTAAGATAACTCAGACTTGGCTTCTTACCATGCTATATCTCATATGATGTGGTAGGAACAGACTTAGAAGAAACTCTATTTAAAATATGCATCACGATAAGTAAAGCATGTTCCCAAAGAAATAAGGATAAATCAGTGAAGCTCATCATGGATCGAACCATATCCAATAGGATCCTATTTCTCCTTTCAGATACCTCATTGAGTTGAGGCATGCCGAGAGGAGTCCATTGAGAGACTATATCATTCTCCTTAAGATATTCTAAAATTCAGTACTCAGATATTTCCTCCTCGATCTGATCGCAGGACTTGTATGGGTTTACCTGTTTGCTTTTCTACCTCATGCCTGAATTCTCTGAACCTTTAAAAGTTTCAGACTTATGTTTCATGAGAAACACATATCAATACCATGATAGATCATCAGTAAAGATAATGAAGTAGCTATAACCATCCCTGACCTGCATATCAAATAGGCCACATACATCAGTGTGTACCAAGGCTAATAATTCAGTGGCCCTTTCTCCTTATCCCATAAAGGGTAACCTTGCTATTTTCCTCATAGGTATGATTCACAGGTCAGAATCGATTCAGATTTAACTAAGTCAAGGATCCCATTCTTTTCAATCTATTTATTCTATCATCTTCAATATGGCCAAGCCTATGGTGCCATAAGTACTTATGATTAAACTCATCTCTGGATCTCTTTTGATCTACGGCACTCACTATTTGCTCATTTAGGTTCACACTAGCATCAACATATAAGTGATAAAACTATCAATCAAAAGATCAGATGCAACTAATTTATTTATAAATAAATAAATAAAAATCTTTATAAATTAAAATTAAATCCATCCTGTGCTAGTACAGAGATCGAGATCAAATTTTGGCTAGCTACAGGAGCAAAATAATAATCTTTTAAATCTAATCTAAAGCCTGATGGTAATTGAAAAGAATAGGTTTCAATAGCTTCTGCAGCAACTTTTGCTCCATTGCCGATCTGAAGGATTATGTCATCTTGTCTCAATCTCCTACTTCCTATTAGACCCTGCGTTGAAGTACATATATGAGCACTAGAATCAAAGTCCAATAACTAACTAGAAGTAGAACAAACTGTTAAATTAGATTTTATTATGAGCATACCTTCAAAAGGTTGATCACCATTTTTCATCTTCAGGCTCTTCAAGTATGCAGGACAGTTTCTCCTCCAGTGACCATTGGAGTTATAGTGGAAACACTTTCTTTTCTCCATAGCTTTCTTCAAATATCTTTCTTGGGTTTACTCTCCTTCTTCTGCTTCTTTGCAGGTTTATTCTTTTTCTTTCCTTAAGACTTTCTCTTGGAAGGTGTCTGCTCAACAACAAGAACAGAGCCCCTTGAACGTTTCAAGATACCCTCAGCAGTGACCAGTATATTGACCAATTTGGGTAAGTTACAGTCCAATTTGTTCATATGGTAGTGTACGATAAACTATCCAAACAAACTGATTAGAGATTAAAGGATCAAATCCACCTTTGGCTCCCTCTGCATATTCAGTCCAAGCTTCTTAAGCTCCTCTAAGTCTTTGATCATAGTTATACAGTGATCGTGGACTGACTGCCCCTCGCACATCTTCATATTGAACAACTACTTGGATAATTCAAAGTGCATGGTCTGACTCTGCTCACCGTATAACTCTTGTAGGTGAGTGATCATAGCACGGGCAGTGGGCATGTGCTCATGCTGACTCTATAACTCATTTAACATTGAAGCCAGAATATAGCACTTCACCCTTAACTCATCATCCGTCCACTTGTCCAGAGCAGCTCTTTGCTCTGTCGTAGGATAGGCTGGTAAGGTTGGGGCATCCTAGTCGAGTATATACCCAATCTTTTCAGATGTCAAGATTATTCTGAGATTTCTGAGCCAGTCCTTATAATTTGTACCGGTCAATTGGTTGGTTTCAAGGATGCAGGCTAGTGGTTAAAGGTCGACATTGTTATCTGTGAGAGTAGAGATTCTAGTTAGATATTTATACTTCAAATTATATTTGTACTAGGAACTTTTAGATGCAAATGGGCTCCCACTATTTTTTGGATTTCGATACTATCTGGATGAAAAATGAAAATCCAACACGACCAATGCATGATTTCTAATGGGTACTGCAATCCCATCGATGCCGTACATCTTACCTAATAGTTACTGATGACACGCACATCGATGCATAGGCAACTTTTTGTCCAGATGCTTCTCTAAGCATATTGTAACAACTTGGTCTTTAAGTCATGAGAGCTCAGATAACACATATTGCCCCACTCCTTAGTTAAGCCTGACCCATCGTTCACAAGCAGATATGAAGCCGTCATTAAGTTCCTCAGATAACACATATTGGGCCTAACCCCATCTTCATCCTAGAGCAACTCTTTGCTAGTAGAGTAGTTGTATATTTTCGATGCAACCGAACCACTATAACTAGTCGAGAACAGTCAACGTCGGTAGCACGCCCGCACTTCTACAATGGTAAAAGATCACAAGACTTAATATTAATTAGAAAGATTTAGGTTAGGTCTCATCTAATCAGTCATCACATGACTGATCTAATTGGTATGGGCTAAACCAAAACTCCTTAGCTACTAATGAACTCAATCATCCAATTGGCCAGATAAGTAAGACTGATGGAAGGATACGCCATTAACTCACCATAGGCAAATTATCTAGGTGAGTAGCCTCTCAATTAAAATCATCGATCGAAACTTATCTTAGACACCAAATGGATTATTGGTTTCAATTAATCAACTTAGATGAATCAGATTTAAGTCATAAAATTGGATTAGGTCCTTAGGTTGACACGATTCTTCATATGGGGTTTAATCAACTCAATCTATAATACTTGTAGAATCATAATTAAGCTCAATTGATCTAATCCAAATTAATATTTGACTCAATTTGATTAATAGCTACATCAATTTCAATCCAATATAATCTAATTGTAACCTAAGATGCAATTCATTGACCTAATGTAAAACTATTCATGCCCAACAATTCATGCACACACTAATTTCAGATCATAGAATAAATTTTAGATCTAAATTTATTACATAAAAAGTAAGTTTTTGATTCTCAAAATACTTTCAAAATATGCATGCAATTATATATCATATACTTAAAAATTTAATTTTTAAAAATTAATTTCAGATCTAAACATGCCATCATATTTCATATATACAAAAATTTAGATCATAAAATTAATTTTAACCTATGCATGCTTTCATATATTACATATATGAATAAAAATTAGATCTAAAATACTTTTTAGATCTAAACATAAACATATACATCTTATATATGATCTAAAATCAAAATTTTGAAAATAATTTTTAATACTTTTATGCTACTTTCATATATATGAACATGTGACTCTGATACCACTATTGAATTTTTTACAAGTGCTAGTGTATATGGATTTCAAATTTTTAAAATTTAAATACAGTAAAAATTTAGATTAAAATATTTTAATCTAAGCATGCATTCATCATATAAAAGTACCTATGGATCTAATTCATATGTTAAAATTAACATAAATTAATTTTAGGATGAATGAATGAAAGTCTGTAATCAATTCATATACCTGAATCATTTTTCTTTTGCTTCCAACCTGTAATTGGGATTAAATCCAATTCAATCCCTGGATCTGAGTCTGGATAAATTTTGAATCAATAGCATAAGCATCCTGGCTCTATGGATATCCACAGGACTGATCTCAATTATTTTTTTGGATCCTGCTTGCCTGAACCAAAGCCTAAATAGGCTTGAACCAAGCCTAGATCGGAATAAAACCCCTTTGATGATCCTTTTGATCTTTCTTTCTTGATTCTTGAAGAAATCAAGAATTTTTTTGATCCATCAGCTAATCAAGAAGAACAACAACAAAGAAGCGGTTGTAACTAACTTTCAACAAACTTGATAACAAAGAAAATAAGAACCAAAGCAAGTGGTGCCAATAATTAATCCACACCCTTATGTGCTGCCCACCTCTCTTTGGCTCCAAGAGAGGACGCCAAGAGAGAGATCTAAGTGGTCAAAAATCTGATCCAAAGGGTTGGATCTAAGTGGTCAAAAATCAGATCCAAAGGATTGGATCTGAGAGATCAAATATCAGATCTAAAGTATGGTTCCTAAAGTCCAAATGTTGGATAGCAAGAGGGCTGAGAGACATGATGATTAATATATCCAAGAGAGGAAAGAAAGGAGAGAGAGAATTACCAAGAGTTGGTAATGCAGGATAGGAGCAGCTGCTGAAATTCTTAAGAAAAAACTCAGTGAATCCAGATTGAGAAGAGTCCTAAATCGAGATTCGTATGGATCACCATTATAGGGCACATGCTTGGGTGCCTTGAGGATACCAATTGTCGGATAGCTCGGATCTTCCTGTATGGTATATTTTCTATCATCTATTTGTATGCTATGCGGTATGTGTTTGATTGAATTCATCAAGGTAATTTTGGGATTGGGGTTTGAATCTCTTATTTTCAATTATTGATTTATGTTAGAAAATTTTAAACTCCAATTTTGCTATGCATCCGAATCTCAACAATGGTATCAGAGCTACCCTTGATTGATTCAATCAAATAACATGTAATTATTGTGATATAGATTAGATCGTATTCATGAGATATCAAAATTTGAATTTTGAATGATGTTTATTTGCTGGTTTGTTGCATCCTTTGTTAAGAATAAAGGTTATTTAATCTATGATTGAAATCCTGGTATGTAATTCCATAGCCTTTAGACTTGTGTGACAAGTTTAGAATGGATCTTGTGATCTAATTTTTTATGAAATTATTGTCTTGTGCATGTGATGCACATGACATACGATTGTTGCATGTGATGCACACACCCTAGACCCAGGACTGGTCACACAGATTATGCATTGATTATAATAGGGTTTTCCATCATCATTCTTGACCTAGTCATGTGGGTGGTTGAAAAATTTATATCATGAAACAGATGCTTCAAACTCGTATTAGGGTTTTTAAGGATGGATTTGATGTTGACTATGATTCATTGACCAATCATATTATAATTTATAATTGTAGATTAAATCAAATTTATAATTCTAATTAGATTAAAATTATGTTTAATTAAAGTTGACCTAATTGTCATTGACCTAATTTGATTAGAACTTGAGTCATAGTTGACGATTCTTTGCAAACTTAATTGGATTAGGATTTGTTTAAGAATTAGTTAACTTAACTCAAGAGGATGACATATGGTTGACTTATAATTAAATTAAATCAAGAGTTGAATCCGAATCAAAAACCCTAGATGGATCCTACACCCATATTTTAAACATCTTAATTGACATGTGCATGAATGATATCACAATTAGAATAACATAGTTATTTTATTTTTATGCTTTCTATAATTGTTATAAATTATATAATAGATGGTTATGGACTAGAAATATCCATGTGATGGATATATATGTGAATATATCTGTGATAGCTGATTGTATGAATGTATCTACAATGGTTGTAATTTTTAAATTGGAGACTGGGTGCCTCTTATGTATTTATATTTATAGCTGTATCTTTCTGTTCCTTCCTATATATTTTTTCAACTGTTGATTGGGATTTTTACGTATTGATGTAAAATTAAGGATAAATTTTTATTTATAATAGATAAAAATTATTTCTTTATATTTACGAATAATAAAGAACATAGAGCATTCGTCGAAGCCTTCATGGAGATGAAGACTATACAGCTAGGTGGTTTGAGAGTAGAGGCACATGTAGATCCACCATGAAATGGTTCAGTCTGTCATGCACCTAGGGTTAGTCCCATAATCCATCTTTGTGGCTCGGATGGATTACACTAGAAAAGTCCATAACCATCTATTTTCTTTATATGCTCTTATACGTAGGTAGTTACATTATATATATACTTCCTGTGATGGATTTATATGTTATGGATGTGGTTGAGATCGAAGTCCCTCATTAAAATTATATTAAGTCATAATGATGAAGTGTTAAGTTCACTACCCATGCCTTCCTTTATGCTAAGTCAATAAAATGTCAAAAACTATGGTGAGTTTGTTGTGCTAACACAAAGTTTACTATAGGGCTTGATGTGATGTTGACTTAGTGTATAGTGATACTTATGGCATGTTTGGATATGTTGCTTTGTTGTGCAACCATAAAGGCAGCTTTATTCAAATGTGACTGTATGAAAATGAGGGTACGACTTAACTAACATACTATAGTTTGTTGTGTAACCACAAGGCTATAAATATTTTATAGGTAAAATTATGTTGAGAGTTGCATGAGATACAATTGGAATGAGTTTTCTATCTATGAACTCCTCAAAAGTTTATTGTGCAACTACAAGACTTTTGAAGAGATTGAGATCTCAACTGAAAGAAAAACGGATAGTTCAAAGCATGTATTTTAAAAATTGATAGTAAAAATAAAGATTAAATACTTTAATCTTCTAAACATACTTTGGATTAGATCTAAGCTACCAATAAAAGATTTATGATATGAATAATTTACATATAAAATCTGATATAAATAAAAACTACATCGATCATATCAATGTCCTGAATCGGATCTAATCTTTAGATCACATCGGTTGAGCTCAGAACTCATCACCTTTTATGGATTGATGACCTCTACTACTGGTAGGTGTGGTATGAAGCTCTCATTGATGTCGAGCAGCCGCACAGATCGTCCGACCTCTACAGATTGTCCACTCGAAGCCCTGATCGGATCTTCCTTAGTAGGAGTCCTAGCTCGCGTCGAAGGCTCTAGATGGCAGATCCAAGCTCCTTTCTTCGGATCTTTCAGACTCCTCTAGATCAAAAGATGAAGCTTTAGAAGGAGGTGGTGGTGTGGGGGATTGAACAAGATTCACTCTTATATTTTCTTCTCACAAAATCTATAGTTGAAATCCTAGACCCTACACCTCATGCCCGAGAGGAAGAATACTTTCTCTGTTCTCACGCATGGAAGCCTAACCCACTCTTAACTTTCACACCCCAACTCTCAAATTTCTCATGCCAAAATCACTTCTAATCTCATACAAAACTGATCCCTTCTTAAGGGTGGCATCCTATGAAAGATAAAGATAAGGAAAGGTAGTTTCGGTTCAATTTCAAATGTTGGTTGATCTTTATCATCAATTCAAATCAAATTTGAATTAAATTTTGAACTAAATTTTATCCTCATCTTATAAACTTAGAGAGAGATTGACCAATATTAGAATGGTATAAAAATCATACACAAAATATTTTATGCGTAGAGAAAGGTGATGGCATGAAGAGAAGAGTCCAACTCAATTTGGACTCTAGATTTCATTCAAACCAATTTGAACTCAAATTTAAATCAATAAATTTCTAATTCAAAAAGAATTAGATGTGGATGTGAAAAGTTTCTAGATATGAGAAAAATTTACATAAAAAATTTTCTCATGTGAAGAATAAGAGGATGCAGAGAAAGGAGGCACAAGGGATTTGAATTCAAATTATTTCTGATCCAATTGGATTCTTAACCCAATCAAATTAGGTTAGATCCAATTAGATTACTAAACCAAATTTAATTAGATAGTAAATAGTCTCGATTAAATTTAATCAAATCAAAAATTAATCGAGCTCAAGTTCTGATCAAATAAGCAATCAAACACCCTTAGCGATTAGGTCATCTCATAACCTGATCGAGTTAAACCAAATTGAATCTAATTCAATTAGATTTGATCCAAACCTCAATGCTCCATCTAATTAAGCTAATTAGCAATATAATTACTAATCAATTCTCTTATAATTTACCAATAATTAGTGAATTGATTTATTACAACTTTTGCACAGGATTAATCATCAATCGAATTGACTATTTTATCTTAGAACGATTCTTAATTGTCGATCAGCCATATGATCAGTCAGAAACTTCTTTTGAACGTGACCCCATAGGTTCAAACCTAAGTCAGTAGTATAGAAATAATCTTCCTATACCAATCAAAGTAATCATCTAGCAATGATATCCGACGTTCGGATAGGCCGAAAGATTGCAAAGCATCATTCAAGAATCTATTGGCATATGGTTACCGTATAATTCATCCCTTTGACCCAAATGCTGAAGGTGACCTAGGGTTTAACTGTTAATCCTGATATGGTCATCTATATTATATTTAATTTTAAAATCTATCACATGGATTATCCTGACCGAGGTTTTACTGAATTGAAACACACTAATACATTAACTTTTACTTATTCGGAGGGTCAATTTCATCTTGACTCACACACCGACTTTTCAAGTACTTTACTGTGCCCAAAAATTTTCATCATTGAATTAAAATTCAGGTAGTCCGGTACCAAAGCACAGTGAGTTGCTTGCAAGTTACTGTGGTGATCTCAGATCAGAGGGACACTTATATCCATATCTTTTGTGAGCTACTCTTGACAGCAGAGAGCTCAGCAGTTGGTCACGTTTAGTGAGATGTACTCCTACATCTCACTTGCATACTATGTCAGTGTCTCCACACTCTTTGGTTAAGAAGACAACCAATGTACATGGCACATAATGACCTATACTTGATATTAGCTATCGCCCTAATAATAGTATATCATTGGGTCCTGAACTTAAGATTTAAAGACTAAATGACATATCCTCCTATATCGAATCAAATAGTCCTAAGGACTTCATCACATAACAGGAGTTCAAATAAGATGTACACGGTGATGAAAAAATCAAATAATATTTATTAATTCAATAATTATATATAATTATAATAATAAGCTCAACCATCAACAGACTGATAATTGATTTTGGGACATAATTTCCAACAACTTTACTTAGACTAAAGCCAATCGGTACAGTATCGTATACACATATTTGATTTATAGTTTTCAAACTCCTTGACACCAAGAGCTTTAGTAAATGAGTCAGTCAGATTCTCCTTTCCATCGATCTTCTGAAGCTCGACATCACCTCGATCCATAATCTCCCAGATCAGGTGGTAGCGACACAGAATGTGCTTGGTCTGCTGATGTGACTTCGGTTCTTTCGTTTGAGCAATGGAGCCAGTGCTATCGTAGTACAACAAGACAAGGCCATCAAGGGAGGGTGCCACTCTGAGCTCGTTGATGAATTTTATAACTACACAGCTTCCTTCGTAGCATCGGATGTCGCGATATATTCCATCTCGCAAGTAGAGTCGGCCACCATATACTGCTTGAAAATTTTTCAGTAGATTGCTCCACCATTCAGAGTATAAATATATCTCGGTACGCTCTTGCTATCATCATGATCCAACTGAAAATTAGAGTCTATAAACTCTACAAGTTTTAAGTCAGATTCTCCATACATAAGCCACTGATCCTTAGTATTTCTCAAATACTTAAGGATCGTCTTTACGACCTTCCAGTGGTTCTCACCTAGATTGGGCTGGTATCTGCTCACTACCCCTAGTGAGTATGCCACGTCTGGTCATGTACATATCATGGGGTACATAATAGATTTCACTACCGAAGCATATGAAATTCTACTCATACGCTCTCTCTTTTGAGGAGTTGTCGGATAATCACTCTTCGAGAAAAAATTTTTGGCCTATCGAAATATAGTCTTTCTTGAAATTCTCCATGCTGAATCTTTTCAGTATAGTATCAACGTATGTGGATTAGAATAATCCTAGCAACCTTTTAGATCTATCTCTATAGATCTTCATCCCAAGGATGAAGGATGGTTCTCCCAAGTCTTTCATGAAGAACTGTGATGATAACCAACTTTTATTCCTGTAATTC
>KE506734.1:107711-126542 GCA_000441515.1 Elaeis oleifera | reverse complement strand
AAAGTCCCCATCCAATGAGACTTTTCACCAGAGTCCCCATCCACTGGGACTCTTCAGATTAACCATGTGATCGGAGAGAAACTTTCAATGTGTGTGACCTCATAGGTTCGAACCTAAGTCAGTAGCACAAGAACTGATTTTTGTACCAATCAGAGTAACCATCTAGCAATGATACCTGACGTCTGGATAAGTCGAATGTATGCAAAGTAACACTCAAGAACCTATTTGGATATAGTTACCATATAATTCATCCCTTTGACCCTTGATGCTAGGATGACTTAGAGTTTAAACTGTCAACTCTTAACAGTACATCCATTATGTGTCTCAACTTGATAAATCCTGTGACTTCTCATAAAATTATCTTGGCCAAGATCTTACTAAACTGAAACACAAAGCATTCTCTCCAATCTCTTGGAGTGGTCAATTCCATCTTGACTTACATATCGACTTCACAAGTACTTGACTGTACCTAAAAATCTTTCGATCTTGAATTAAAATTTAGGTAGTCCGGCACCAAAGCATAGTGAGTTGCTTGCAAATCACCGTGGTGATCTCAAGTCGGAGGGACACTTATACCCATATCCTTTCGGAGTGACGCTTGACAGTAGAGTGCTCCGGAGTTGGTTATGTTCAGTAAAATATACTCTTATATTTATCTGCATGCCATACTAACTCTCCACGCTCCTTGGTTAAGAGGCCAACCAATCTATATGGCACACAACGATCTATACTTGATATGTCTATCATCTTAGTAATAGCATATCATTTGGTCACAAACTCATTTAAGGACTAAACGATAAATCCTTCTTTATCGATTTAAATAGTTCTAAGAACTTTAATCATAACACAGAAGTTCGATGTAGAAGATGTACAAGCTTATGATAAAAATTACTAAATAAATATTTTATTAATTAATTCATATATAATTACATCAAATAGCACAACCATCAACAGACTGACGATTGATTTTGGGATACATTTTTCAACAAGAGATCCTTCTTATTTATAGATGATTCTTCATGACCCATAAGACTAGGATTTTAATTCAAACAGGCTTTGAATTAATCCATAACTTATCAAAGGAGTCCTAAAGGCAAAAAGATTGGCACCTAACTAGGCGTCCTCATGCACCCATGCCTACGCCCGAGTGTAGGATGGCACCATGTAGCACCCTACCACCTCTTGATCGGCCATGAAGAGAGAGAGTCTCAGTAAAAATAGACTCTAAAGATCCAATCCAAATATGGATCAATTCAAATTCAATTCGAACCTGATTCGAATCAATTTCGAATAGGCTGTCAATCTCAAACTATTTAGAATTTAGAACCAAGTCTAACTTAGATTTTCAATCTAATTAAGTCTAATTAAATAAGATCTAATTAAAATTAATTAGCACTTAAATCAAATCTTTCATAAACTTCTTGGATCATAGATCAAATCTTGTTCATGTCCGAAATTGAATCTGAACCTCATGTCTAGTGCTAGCTAGACATAGTTAACTATTTAATTTGTATGACCATAATTTAATTTCAATCAAGTTAATCTATTTATTCTATCAAGTCATGTACTTTCAAATTGAATATATTGATTTAGATCAATTTTTTCCTACGTCGCTTGACTTTGTGCATGACTCCATAGGTTCGAACACTAAGCCGATAACACAAAAATTATTTTCTGTACTAATCGAAGTTACCATCTAGCAATAATTCTTGATATCCGGATAGGCTGAATAATTACAAGATAATATTTAAAAATCTATGCATATGGTTATCGCATAATTCATCTCTTTGATCTTGAATGCTCTAAGATGGTCTAGGGTTAAACTGTCAATCCTGATGGATCATCTTCATTGTATTCCAATCTTTCAAATCATTACATGGATTATCTTGATCAAGATTTTATTAAATTAAATATAGTGATGCATCAGTTTCTATAATCTGGAGGGATCAATTCCATCTTGATCCACACACAGACTTCATAAGTACTTGACTATACCCAGTGGCCTTTCGTTATTGCATTAGAAATACAGATAGTCTGTCACCAAAGTAAAATGAGTTGCTTGCAAGTCACTATAGTGATCTTAGATCTGAGGGATACTTATACCTATATGCTTAGCGAGCTACTTTTGATAGCAAAGTGCTCAGCAGGTGAGTCACTTGTTCAGTGACGATGTACTCCTACATCTCACCTGTATGCCATCCCAGTGTCTCTATATTTTTGGTTAAGAGGACAATCAACCTATATGGTATATAATGACCTTCACTTGATAAACATCATTATGCTTTAATGATGTATCATTTGATCGCAAACATATTTAAGAACTATATGATAAATGCTCCTTTATCGATTACTTTATAGTTCTAAGGACTTCATCACAACATGAAAGTTCTAACAAGAAAGATGTAACTTTGTCAAGAAAGTTGTCAAAATAATTTTATTCAATGATTAAATGATTCATATATATATTACAAAAGGAGCACAATCATCTATACAATTAGCTTTAGGACACATTTCCTAACAGCTGAAGCATGCCTCATAGATTAATCCGATGCAATTTGACATGGAAAGGGGTCGACGAAGGGTCGCAGAGGGTGTAGCTCCTAATGCTTGCCAAGTGGTGAGATTGGGTGATTCAATGGCTGGATCTATGCCATCAGTCATCTATATAAATAGATGATTCATCCATCCAGATTTTCTATCATTGAACTACAAGGAACTCTCTCGTTGCAATAGTCATTGGAGAAAGATTCTCTTTCATTTATCTTCAACAATGAAGCCATCTCTTTCACCTATCAAGTTAGCGGTGAAGAAGATGATGAGCTTTTCGAGTGGAGAGTCCTCATCCAAAAGGTCGAGGAGTGCCCAATCGAAGCTTTCTGTCCTTGCTCCATCATACTCTGAGCCAACAGCAATCAGGTTGCCACAACCTGCTGCATCGATAGCCTCAGAGCCATTCTAGACTCCTCTTCTTTCTGGCCAGGCCCAGTCTTCTCCAGGGTGGCGGGGCTTGGGGCAGACTCCAGTCTGCTCGAAGGCAGAGGGGGTTTGCCAAGACTGTAGTAAAGATTTCCATCGAGGTCAGATCCAGATGCATCGAGTACAAGGCTTCAATAGATTTTAAGACGGAAATCATCAAGACATCTTCAATCGTTTCATCTAGGACTTCCAAGATTGCAAGGTACGCCTACAATGGATGGTCCCAAAGTTGGATGTGACACACCGTCGCCTCAAAAACAGTGATGAAGAGGTCGAAAAGTTTTTCTCGAGTGATGATTAGTTCTTTTTCCTTTCTATATTCGCTTTTGCTGCCTTCTTTTCAATAGAAATTTGTAAAAAACTTTTTAATTAATGAAAAGTATATTTTCATTATGTTTAGCTTTCAAATGAAGTTTGTTGCTTCTTTATGGTGATTGTACTGGTTGGCTCTTGCCATGGTCAAGGACCCATCCAATGCTATGTCCTATGATTAGGAAGAAAGAGGCATACATACTAGTCATACAATTGTATTGAGCATCGGGATGTTAATGATGCTCACATAACTTATTTTTAGTCATCCCACATGATATATACGGCTAAATATGTCATGCGATGAAAGAGGAAGTCATGTAGGGGTACATGGTATCATAACAGCCAATAGAAGGTTATAAATATTGATCAAAATGTCATACAATGTAGAGAAAGGCTTTTGTGTTGCTTTCTACTAGCCTATCTATATTTTTGATAGCGGTTATGACATCTTGTTGCTCGTTTATGACTTTCTATATCTTTATTATTATTTTTGTTATAATGATAATTCAAACAAAGTTCAAGATGTCATAAAAACATAATAGGAAATCATACCAAAGAGCAAGAGGACATAATCTTGGATCGAAATGTCATAAGATGCAGAGAAAGGCTCTCGTATTACTTCCTATTGGCCTATATAATTTTTTGATAGCCGTTACGATATCTTGTTGCCTGTTTATAACTTTCTGTATCATCATTATTATTTTCACTATAATAATAAGTCAAACAAAGTTCAAAATATTATAAAATATAACAATATATCATAATAGTCCTTAGAAGGTCATAAATATTGATCGAACTATCATAAGATGTGAAGAAAGGCTCCTGTATTACTTCCTATTGGTCTATATGACTTTTCGATAATGGTTATGATATCCTATTGCCCGTTTATGACTTACTATATCTTTGTTATTACTTTCCATTATAATTATAAGTCAAACAAAATTTAGGAAGGCTTCCATGTTGCTTGCTGCTTTGCTATATGACTTTTCGATAGTGGTTATTATATCCTATTATCCATTTATGACTTTCTGTGTCATCATTATTATTTTCATTGTAATGATAAGTCAAAGAAAGTTCAGGATATCATAAAATATAATAAGACATCATAGCAGTCAATAGGTGGTCATAAATGTTGATCAAAATATCGTAGGATGTAGAGGAAGGCTTATGTGTGGCTTGCTACTGGCCTATATGACTTTTGATAGTGGTTATGGTATTATGCTATTCATTTATGACTTTCTGTATCGTTATTATTACTTTTCATTGTATAAATCAGGAAAATAATTCCATTTAAACATACCATCTAACGGTATATCCTACAATTAGGAAGAATAGGTCATGGCTACTATTCATGCAGTTGTATTGAGCATCAAGATGTTAATGATGCTTGCACAACTTCATACAAAGTCATTCTAAGTGTTGTATGCTTTCAAAGATGTTGTGTGATGAAATAGAAAGTCATAAAAGGCTATAGGATTACATCATGAGACAATAGGAGGTTATAATTTGGATCAAAATCTCATAGGATGTGAAGGAAGGCTTCTATATTGCTTGCTGCTAGTCTATATGGCTTCTCGATAGTAGTTATGACCCTTTATTGCTTGTTAATGACATTTCGGGTCATCATTTTTACTTCTATTGTACTAATCTGAAAAAAATAATCCATTTCAGCCTACCTAATGCATTAATTTCGTTTAACTATCAAAAGAGCTGATGTAATAAAAGAATTATAAAAAAATAATCTATGTTGTCGCTGTAAGATGATGCAGGGGTACTACTGGCCCACAATGCAAGATGATGCAGCCAACTTCGTCAAACGATGTGATCGATGTCAGAGAAATATAAATATCCAATATCAACCGTCTGTCCCACTGGCTTTTATAGCCGCTCCCTGGTCATTTGCTCAGTGGAGGATGAACATTTTAGGTCCTTTCCCACTAGCATCAGATCAGAGAAAGTTTTTATTGGTGGCTATTGATTATTTCATCTAGTGGATGGAAGTCGAACCTCTCACCAAAATCACTAAAGCCAAAGTGACTGACTTCATTTGAAAGTCCATAATCTGCAGGTTCGATCTTCCATAAGTGCTAATCACCGACAACGGATGTCAGTTTTCAGGCTCCAAGTTCATCGAGTTTTGTCAAAGTTACAGCATCACCCAGCACTTTACTTCAATAGAGCATCCACAAGCTAACAGTGAGGTCGAGGTAACCAATCGCACTCTTCTATAGGGATTGAAAGCCAAGCTTGGCAGGGCCAAAGGAGCATGGGTGGAAGAATTGCATAGTGTATTATGGGCTTACTGAACCACCCAGAGGACACCCACTAGAAAGACCCTTTTCAATCTTTCCTACGGGACAGAAGCCATCATAACAGTGAAAATCAGACTTTCATCACAGGGGGTGGAGAATTATGATGAGCAAAATAATAGGGAGCAGCTTCGTGCAAATTTAGATCTACTTGAAGGAGTCCATAAAAAAGCGAGGGCGGCGTGATATTACAATTTTCATGTCCAGAGTAAAGAATTTAAGACTGGAGATTGAGTTCTTTGTCGAGCTGAAGTCTTCCAATCTACAGAATGTGGGAAGTTATCTCTTCATTGAAAAAGTCCTTATCAAGTGGACAAAGTCATTAGATCGGAGACTTATCATCTTAAGTAGATGGACGGAATGCCTTTATCTCGGCCATGAAATTTTGGAAACTTGTGAATGTACTACCAGTAATATATTGGTCACTTATTGAATAGAGTACTTTCTTTTAAAGACGTTGCCACTCTTCTTCTTTTTTTGATGAAATATGATTTAATATGAGCATCCTCCGAAGATTAACCAATTACAACATTGCGAAGATGCCTACTTCAATGAAAAAGAAAGGCAATGGGAAGAAAAAGCATAAGAAAGGTAGGCATAAAAAATCTACTTTCATTTCTTCCAATATTTACAAACACCACGCTAGAAAAGTATCGCACACCCAAAAAAAACAAAGAAGGAAAAGTGCTCCACCGGACCAGTAGCATATTGGTCACATCAAGATCAAGATCCAAGATAAGGAAGACCTAATCCTCAACCAAAGAAAATGCCCCAACTTATTCATCACTGTTCCCCAAGCAGAGATGGTGCAGATTTAGCTACGGCATTAGATGTTTTATATGGGCCTTGCAGTTCTCAAAGCTCTGAACAAATCCGATGGTGGACGCATCAAGAAGCTCCTCCTTGAAGGCCTCTGAGGCCTTGTACTCAACAACACAACATAATCGAGCCTCAACAAATGCTTCCTCCATAGTGCCCGGATGGGACACCCCTATGGTAGTGGAAGAACTCTCGCCTGTGACCCTCATTGGAGGCACCGACGGAGTAGCCTTGGCATGTTCGGTAGGGACCTTCCCTCTCAGGTACTCCACCTTCTTCACTGCTTCCTTAATTTGTTAGGGAGTAGGCTCCATGGTAATAGGAAAGCAAAGGAGAGAGAAAATTTGTGGGTGCATTAGCTATGAAGAGAAACTATTTATGGAGGATTCAAATGACATGTGCCCATTCAATGACCAATCAGACTTCGCCACATGACCTACTTCAAAATGTCAACCATCACCGCCATTTACTACACCTTTTCCTTATCGAAGCAGAGTCAGCAGAATGCCTCAAGAATCATCTGAGCCTACCATGTGGCAACTGAAAAATAACCTAAAGAAAAATCTTTAGTCTATTCCCTTGGAAAATTTTACTTGCCATTATGATAGATGGAGTCCCAAAGTACGTTATGAGTAGATGTTTGGACTCCCAGAAGATGGATTTATTGACCAGCTTTGACCAGTGAAGACCCAATTAATAAGACTTTTGAATCCTCCCAGAAGAAACTTCAGGCACAACGATTCTTCTCCTAGTAACTAGCAAAAATCTCAATGCCTAAGAAGTGGGGGTTAACCTATGAGGACCCTTGAAGGCCATACCCACTCTTCAGCAGATCAATGCCCATGAAAACCTTAGTAATGTGAAAATCGAGGGCTGACCTATGAACCCCTAATGCCCATCGGTCCCACTTACGTAGGTCGAAGATCTTGTTAGTTCGAGAAGCGGGGACTAACCTCTAAGGACCCCCGAAGGTCGCACTTGATTTTTAGTAAAGCCGACGCCCATAAGAGTCTCGACTGATCGAGAAGTGAAGGCTAACCTAAAAAGACCTTCGCTGGACTAACCTACAAGGACCCTCAGGTCGTCAACTCTAGTGACATATAGAGTTGAACCCAAAGAGATGGTCATTTTGTGGAAATTTTCATAAGCCCCCTCAATGTGAAAATTATCTATAGATTAAATTCGAACCATAGCATAGTCCACAAGACAGCAAACATGGGTAAGATAGAAGTTTCAAACTTCATCTTTATTGACAAATTTCTTACAAAAGTCGTAAGACGAACATCTACAAAAAAGAAGGAAAGATACATCAATTAGTTGGAAGATCTATCTATGGCTAGTGAAACTTCAGCGTCCACAGTGCCTGATAGTTCTCCAGCTATCAAACTCATAGGGGCAGGAAGATGAGAATCAACTTTGAGAGAAAGCCTCCTGACTAGACTATGATATTCCTCGAAGCGATGTCAATCGCTTGGACCAATACCTTGCCAATTGCGATAGTTGTATCGTGTAGAGTTGAGGCAAGCTGATCTTCCAATAGATTAATAGTTGCCTTAGCATGTTCAACCACGATCATACTCTCTGTAAGCTAGATTCGAAGTTCAGACACTACAGACCTGTCTTTACTTAGAGTTTCTAAAAGATCAGTAATTTTTCTCTGAGCTGAAATGAGTTCGTTTCGAATGTCATTGGCTGCTGACCTCTTTGCATCCAACGATCGACAAAGTTCTCTAATTGTACCCTTGGTTGCAAGAAGATTGTTCTTGAGTTGGTTAATTTCCTCTTTAGCTTCATCGCCAACTTTACCCAAGGCAATAGTATGCTCCAGCTTCCATATTTCCTCTTGAGCCTTGTGCGATCATTCATTGAAAGTGACTTTTGATGCATTTATCCTATTGTTAGCATCTTCGACGAACTTCACAAATTTATCACGTTCTATAGTTAGTCTGCATTTCTCAGAGAAATATTTTTTATTCATTTGTTTCAGGCACTTTTTCAAATGTCTCATCTCTATCGAAGCCTCCTCATTACCCTTCTTCAACTTTTAGAGTTTCTTTTTGGCTTTGGCAACATCCCATTGAGATCGATATAAATCTTCTTCAAGACTTTCAACCTGACTCCTCAAAACAAGGCTATCGGCTAACGCTTAGCATGATATTGGATGAACATACGGTCGCAATAATCATATCAAACCAACTGAGAAAAGCAACACAAATAAATATGAACCAAAAATAGGATAAAAATTATCTTTTATTGATTTTAAAGTCCTCCATTACATCGACTAGAAAGAAAAGAAAAGATATACGGATTTAGTTATTCTCAATCTTGGTGTGAGGATCGGCCAATGAGCTTGAGGTGACCACAGTCGGCTACTCCGACTTCACTTGCGGTGGTGAGACTGATGCAACTTCAACAGGAATGGATACAGGCACGATCTCTAAAGGTGGAATAGCTTCTGAGTTTTCTCTAGTCACTTTAGCAGCCAAAGCTTTTTCTGCAACATCTTCAGTTCCTTCTTCCACCTCATCCTCTTCTAAATAATACAAGAAGCTCTAGTCCATATTCAGATAATGTGTTGCCACCTTTCGACGATAAATATCCAAGCCAGTTTTGAAACCCTCTTGGTTGAAGACACATTTTCCTTCGAAAACTCGACAGACGCATGAAAGGCTTCCACAGCCGCACGTCCGGCTTCAATGGCATGATCCTTGGCCTTCCTTTCTACATCAATAGCTTTGGCCTGTGCCTCCAGTCTCCCTTTCTTCTTCGAAGCCAGTTCGACCTTGACTTTCTTCAGCTATTTTTTCAAGCGAGCAACCTCAGCTTTCATAGCCTCCATCCTCGATTTAGCTTCAGCTTCAGAAGTTTCGACCAACTCATGCTTTTTGCACGCTTCAGCCAATTCTTCTTCGGCATCACTTATCCTATTGACAAGGGTAGCAGTATAATGCCCCGCCTATGCCCGCAAAGTAAGAAGTGAAAAAAAAAAGAGGGAGTGAGGGCAAACTTACCTTCCCCAGGATGGAGATCATTCGTTTCTGCTGCTTCGCATAGCTCTCCCGCTCAATCTCCTCCAGACCAGCATCGAAAAGCATATTTTGGAAGGCACCATGAGCAATCTTCCAATTGTTAAAGACACCCCTAGCTTGCAATGAATCTGAACCCTACTCCTGATCCATCGACCCCCCAACCGAATTCGAC
This sequence comes from Elaeis oleifera, assembly GCA_000441515.1. Taxonomy (NCBI): domain Eukaryota; kingdom Viridiplantae; phylum Streptophyta; class Magnoliopsida; order Arecales; family Arecaceae; genus Elaeis; species Elaeis oleifera. Next base: position 116,925 of record KE506734.1, on the reverse strand, counting down.
TCCATTTGGACTGAACTAGTTTGAGGGGTAGGAGCGCAACCGACTTCGAAGGCCAAGTCTGGAGGGGAGAACCGAAATAGCCTCCTCCTGAGCTGAAGTTGGGAGAGCCACTTCTTTTTCACTTTCGCTTGAGGCCTTGGATTTTTTCTGAGCATCGATGGGCGAAGAAGGTGCCTTCCTTTTCAACAAACATCTCAACAGCCTCTTTACTTCTTCAGACTTCATTTCTACAATAGAGAAGTCAGCATTTATAAAAGTAAGAAAAATGAACATCAAAAAAAATGAAGAAACCCTCACCTCTAGAGTCGATCGGACTGATACCAGCATCGAAGAGAGCTTGCTCCAATAACAACTCCGATAATGAGGAAATTCTGCATCCCTTAAGGTTGCAAAGTGCTCTAAATGTTCTCTCCAAGTTTCGAGATCCAAAAAGGTAGAATCCCTAGGCCGATCCCAGTGTGGAGATCTCCACTCTTCTACAGAAGGATCAAAAATAAAAAAAAAAAATCGATCTTTCCAACCGTGCATCGAAGGAGTCTCCTTTCAAAATAGAGACCTCCCTTGGGGAAGAGATGTACAATCAATCGCCTGTACATCTTTTCATGATGTAGAAGGATCGAAAAAGAGAAAGAGAAGACTGGACTCCAATTTTAGAACAAAGAATGAGAAAGTCGATGATGAAATGGAAGGAGTTAGGGATGACAGAGCAAAGGAAAGATCAAAAAGTGAAAGAGTTGGACAATAAAGGGATGAATAGGAAGTCTAAATCTGGCTTTAAAAGCTTCTTTATACAAACTTATCCTATTAGAAGAAAATTTCCAACTCTACCACTTGGTTCAGGATATTCTAATTCAAAGACAGTTGGGATTCTATATCGGATACAGATATGATTCAAATCCTCTATACCTAATATGGACCTAATTGTGTCAGGAATGAAGGAAGGTGCAACACCATGCTCTCTGCCCATGCCGGTGGGGCTTCCCCTGAAGAGGAAGATGATTCGAAAGACCAATCCTCACTATGGCTCCCAAAACTTGCCATTAGATGCATAGAGGATAAAAGAAGACGATTGAACTAAAAAATGAAAAAAATGGGAGAAAGAATGAGACCAACCTGCAGTGATGCAATATAGGAGAGAAAGATGGTGATTCCAAAGGGAATAAGGGCAACGGTCCAAAAGAAAGTTGTCGATGATCGGGAAGCCATCGAGATAGAGAAGAGAACCAGAAGAGAAGAAGAAGAGTTTAGAAACATGTAAAAAGAAAGTAGAGGACACTGCCTCCTTTTATAGGCACAAAAATTAGAACCATCCAGGTACCAAATCCCACCTAGCCATTCGATAATCGACATGTAGCATGATCTCATCAGCAACAGAAAGGCATCAGTCGACCCATTAATGATTTGCACAAAAATGAGGCATGCCATTTTTCGATCCCGTGAGCTGCTCCTTGGTCATGATTATAGACTGATATGACTATTTGATCCATCCAAGAATCACCGGCACCATTTCAGTGAAGAAGGTAGCATGTCTTCGATAAAATTAGGACTTAAGTACTCCCTTCATCTGAACCGAACTCGAAAGTAGGGGAGCATGTGTTGGAGAGATATTTATCCCTCCGACTGAAGACATGAATTAGCAGAGAGGCAGATGATGTAACTTAATTCTAGCTTCAGCTCCAAACGATCCCTAGCTTCTAGTGCTCTCACTTAAGCCAAACACTTAGTATCGGTCGATCCTAACTTTGAACTTATTCCGACTCTGATTTTATCTGGCCTCAGACTTTATGTCATCTTAGTCTTTTTAACAGTCGACATCCGACATCCATCCAACATCTGTGGATTGCCAAACATCTGAATCAGCCTAACTATAGTCGAGAACTTGCTTCATCCTCCAGCATTCTTATTTAACTAAATCCAGTCAGTTTCAGGCATCTTCTCCCTTTAGTATATGTCTCCTTCAGACCATGCCAAAGCTCTTACAGGTGAAATTGGTCTGATCACCCCAGCACCAATCCCAACGGCATCCATATTTCAAAATTCAAAAATGCTTGCAATATTTAACTGGCTCTAAAATGGAAAAGATAGGTGCCATAACTACCTCATAAATCTAGATTGAAACTTCCCCACATCTCGCTTAAATCGGCCACATAACTTCTAAAATGGTTTGTTAATCTTTGTCTACAAAAAGACCTCCAGAGAACCCCCCAAGGTACATGCGAACAATCTCTCTACACTCCTCTTCACCTGTTTCTATTGTTATTGACTTGAGCATCGAAGGGCCCCCATCAGAGCCAACTCTAGCCAAGACTTGCTTGTAGATTTTTTTTTTGAGAGGATGCGCCATTGCTCAAGCCTCTCTGACCATGATCTGGATTATACCTGCAACAATCTATAATAGAAAAGATAAACCTGATGGATACGATATATTATCTTGAAGAAACTGAAGCAGGTTAATGCTAGCAACAACCTCAGATGTATAATGCTCACAGTAGAAGAAATCTTGGATGCCCTATAGCTCAGGCAGTAGGACAACAAAATGAGAAAGAAGAGAGAGAATAGAAGTATTCGTAATGTCAAGTATGAGTAAATAGACAAAAAAGGGCATTTTTTTCAATTTAAAGTTTGAAAAAATTAATATGATATGTATTAACTTCCATAACATTTGCCCCTAATACATCTTGTCTAATTAAATATGGCATCAAATGGCTGAGTTGTATTAGGAATTGTGTCCTGAAGCCAATTGGTTATTGTAAACAATTGGACTCTTATATATGAATTATTGATCAATGGATAAAAGTTATTTTAGCAAGTTCATCATATTGACATCTTTTCTGTAGAACTCTTAATTTTATGATGAACTCTTAATTTTATGATAAAATCTTTAGAACTATAATACAATCGATAAAGAAGGATTTATCGAATAATTTTAAATATGTTCGTGATCAAATGATACGTCATTAAAAAGATGATTATATTTATTGAGTGTAGGTCGTTGTGTGCCATATAGATTGTTATCCTCATAATCAAGGAGTATGAAGACACTGGTATAGCATACAGATGAGATATAAGAGTACATCGTCACTAAATAAATAACTCACCAACTGAGTGCTCTACTGTCAAGAGCAGCTCACGAAGCATATGGGCATAAGTGTCCTTCCGACCTAAGATCACCATAGTGACTTGCAAGCAACTCACTATGCTTTGGTGCTGGACTATTTGTATCTCTAATGCAGTGACAGAAGGCTATTAAGTACAGTCAGATACTTGCAAAGTCTATGTGTAGATCGAGATAGGATTGACCCCTCTGGATTATAGGAGATAATACATTATTGTATTTCAATTGAGTAAAGCCATAGCCAGGATAATTCATGTGATGGATTTGAAAGGTTGAAATATAATGTGAATGACTTATTTAGGATTGATAACAAATCCTAGGTCATTCTAAGCATTCAGGATCAAAGGGATGAATTATGTGATAACCATATACGTAAGTTCTTGAATATTGCTTTACAAATATTCAACCTATTCAGATACCAAAATCATTGCTAGATGATAACTTCAATTAGTATAGAAAATTATTTCTATACTACTAGCTAAGTGTTTGAACTTATGGAGTATTGCACAAAGTCAAGCAATATATAAAATAATTGATCTAAGTCTATGCATTCAATTAAAAGTATGTGACTTGATTGAACAAATAGATTAGCTTAATTAAGAATTAAATTAAAGATCATACGGGATTAAATAGTTGACTATGTCTAGCTAGCACCGGACATGAGGTGCATGTTTAATTCTGAGGATGATAATGATCTGATCTATGATCCAAAAGATTTATGAGAGATTGAATTCGAGTTTTAATTATTTTAGATTGGATCTAATTTAATTAAGCTTAATTGGATTAAAAATTCAAATTAAACTTGGATCAAAATCTTAATTAGATTGGGATTAACAGCTTCTTCAAGTTTGGTTCGAATCAGATTCGAATTGAATTTGAATCGAGATAAATTTGAACTAGTTTGGATTAGATTTAAAGAGTTTCAAAACCCTGAGACTCTCTCTCATAAACTGGCTGACCAAAGGAAGAAGAGGTGCTAATTATTTTCGCCCATATTGTGCACGCGTGTGAAGAAGTTCTCGCGTGAATATGAGGTGCTCTCCTTTCTCACATCGATTTTCTAGTTGGATAAGGTTAGGAGTCCTAACTAATTAGGCCTTTTGATCAGATATGGGCATCCAATCTATTTAAGGAGGGGATCTAACTATCGATTGGCTATGCAAGGTTTTGTGCGACAAAACAAGAAGACCACCATTAAGAAAATAAGGAGGAGCAGACACTGATTGTTTTGGCATGGAGACCCTTAAGCATCCTTCTTCTTGGTGTGAAGGTTCCTATCCAAGATTCCTTTCAACCGTGAGATAAGATCTCATCCTCTCCTTGCTTCCCTTCTGAGAGATCAACACCTTGAGGATCATCCTTCTTTCTGTGGAGCATTATGTGCGTATGAAGTAGAGGATTTGTATCTTCAGACCTTGCGAGGCATAAGATTCAAGTAATCCCTGAGGATTTTGATTCTTATTCCAGTGCATATAAGGTAGTTTATAAAGATTATAAAGTTTAAATAAAATATTTCAAATACACCCTGACGATCTAATCTTGATTGAATTTTTTTCTTCAACTGGTATTAGAGCCAGATTCATAATACAGATGCATAGATAATTTATTCTATTGAGATTATATCTAGTATGTAATCAGATTTTTATGTTAGACATTGAATCTAATTGAGATCTATTATCTAAAATTTTTTGATCTAGTTTTGACTAGATTTCAAGAACCTAAATAATGGTTGACTATGGTTTGTTATAAATCTGTTATAATAAAATTTTTGTTACAAATTTTTGTTGAAATAATAATCTATTTATAATCTATTTTAAATTAATTTTTATCAAAATTTTGTAAAGCTATTTCAGGTTGGAAGTTAGATTTAATCTAGATCTGAATTGAATCTATTTTGACAGATTTTTAGATCTGATTTTAACAAAATTCTGTATAACATAAAAATAGGTTCAATCAGAATTTATTTTTTATGCATTCATATGTATTTTTGAATAATTTTCTATGTGATTCCAGATCTAAAATTAATTATTTATATGCTGTATAAATATAAGTTCATATTTAAAATATTATATAATGATGTGATGAATTAGATTAGATACATAATATGTATGATGTGATCATGTTCATATACGTGCACACCTGAATTTTGTTTATGGCATATGTAGATACAATTAATTCTAAAATTAGATTTTTAATCTTAGTAGCCTAGCACTCGAATTGAAATGATCATCAAGATATCCGATCATAAGAGATAGTAGGGATTAAATTCCTCTCTTGTCCATTCGATGGATTCTCTTATGCTGAGTAGGTATACCACTATGATCAAATCTCATAAAAAATAGTAAAAAAATTAAATTATTTAATCATAAATATATTTAGATTAGATCTAAATAATTTATGATTAATTATAATTTTAGTAAAATAAATTTAGATATGAAAATTGATTTTAAGATTTGAACTGTATGTTGCATGTGATGTAATATGCAGAGATCTAAATTTTCTATGATGCATTTGATGTATATATAAATTTAGATTAGATTGATACATATTTAATGATTAAACTTAGATCTAAAATTAATTTTAAGATTTGAATTATAACATATGATGTATGTTTCACATGAAACTCTAGTAAAATAGTTTTACAAACTGAAACATTTGTTTCACACACTTAATTTGAAATTAATTTAAAAGATCTAGATTTAAGAATTGAAGATGTTAAGATACCTCATAAATCGATGGACAATAGGTTAGCTTGAATCAAATCGTCTAACTGGGTTAGACCTAGGATTAGAATAAATATGAACTAATTAAAAAATTAATTAAATCTAATCAAAAGTTAAATTAGATTAGGTAAAATTTTCTAGATCAATCTCAATAGTTGTAGCTTGATCAAGTCCATATTTTTTATCATACCAAATGGATCTGATTGTGGCTCAAAGGTTTAGTCTGAGTCCTTTAGCTAATCGAATCAAAACTAATCGACAATTAGTGACTAAGGTAAGTATGGCAATTCGATCGATGATTTTAATTGACAGTCCGTTTATCTGATCATTTCGATTGTGTCTAAGGCAAGCTAAGGCAGACCCTCCCACCGATCTCACTTATCTGGCCAATTTGATTAATTATATTTTGATTAGATCACTGATTGATTCGAGTTGACCCATGCCATTAAAGTAAATCAATTTGACTGATTTAGGTGTCTCTGGATCAGCTTGTCTCTAGTCCTCTTCATGATTTGGTAAAGTCAGAGGGAAGATTTATGACCTATAGATCATTTTTTCTCTTATTCTCAAATTATTAAATCAAATCTTCTAAATTATTAGATCTTTAAAATGATACAGTTATGAGAATAACTAGTTCATTGCCTCCCATTAAGGTGCATGATAATGGGTCCAATGATCTGCATAAGCATGGGAGGCATCACACGTCTAGTGTTTATTGGGTATTGAAATTATCATTCATCATATGATGATCTATTTGTGTCTTTTAGATCAATGGTTAGATTGATCGAGCCACACTCGGGTCCAAGCATTCATTTGTTGGATGCAATAGGTGTGATCATATTAATAGTTGGACCTAATCGAGATTTTTAGTAGAGACACCACACGCCTGCTGAAGAGAGGCCTGAGGCAAAACCTAATTGCTAGAAACTATTTGGATAAATAATTAGTTAAGAATCTACCTATAGATGCACTAGGGTTGGTCGAGCCACACTCAGATCTGAATGCAGTCTATGTGGATTCTAGTACCCGCTAAGGGATTAATGTAATTTTTCGAATTGGAGGTAGAGACACAAATTCGTATAAAATAATAGGAGAACTTTTAGACTAAAGTCTATATCTTTAGGATTAAAATGATTCATATATTAATAGACTTTACTTTTTTCTAGCAATAGCTAATACACTATCGCTCCGCTCGCTGTTAGACAGTGATAAGCTTATTGGATCCAACTTCGATAGCTGATATCAAAAGTTAAAGATCATCCTGAAGTATGAGAGGATCCTGTACGTGCTTAAGGATCCAGCACCTAAAGTACCTGCTGCTAATGCACCCGTACGATGAGAGATATTTTTTGAAGTGACTCAATAACCGCACGATTGTGCATTGTATTATAAGTGCAGCCATGAATGACGAACTTAGCCGTAAGTTTGAGGATGCACAATTGGAGCAAATGATTCAAATATTGAATGAGTCCTTTGGCACCCCTGAGGATGTTGAGAGATATAAAACCTCCTATACTGTGTTCAATACCCGTATGCAAGAAGGGATGTCAGTCACTGATCATGTATTGTACATGATCGAGCAGATTGAATGCTTGAGCAAACTTGATTTTTCGTTACATGAACAGTTGAGCAAGGATGCTATCCTAAACTTACTATCGAAATCCTACCTATCCTTCTTGAGTCATTATAGAATGACCAAGTCTGTAGTGAACTATCATGGTTTCTTAGAATTGCTGAGATATTCGAGAAGGATCATCAGCTCTAGAAGGAGCTGGTGCATATAGTGGGAGGTTCATCAACAGGTCATCGATCCTCTAAGAGAGGAAAGAAGAAAAAGATGCAAAAGAGTCATACCGTCGATCCAAAGTCAAGCAGAGCAAGAAGTCAAAAGTTGACAAGAGTCAGCCAGAATATTTTTTTGCAAGAAGCTAAATCATTGAAAGAGAAACAGTCCTGCATATATAGCTTTCTTGACCCAAACAGGCCAAAAAAGAGAAACAAGCAATCAATTGCTACACAAGGTACTTATATAATAACTTCTTATAATTTTCTATCTGTGATACTACTATCTAAATATTGAATATCAAAAGTTCAGTTAATATTTGCAATTCGTTGTAAGGACTATAGATTAGTAGGAAGTTTAGAGAAGGCGAGTGATTTTCTGAATGTTGGAGATGGAAGCTTTGTTCCAATTCTAACTTTAGAAACTATGCAGCTTGTTTTTGAGTCTAATAGTGTCGTGTTAGATGAGTATCATTATTGTCTTTCTTTTATGATGAATGTCATCTTGTAAGCCTTTTGGCCAAATTTGATTTTAAATTTTAATAAAGGATGAATTTTGTGATATCATTGTGAATGATACTAAAATCATGCAAGGATAATTGAAACATGACATATACTTCTTATCACAATCTGTTAGTATAATATATATATTGAATAAATACCCTAAATAGATAAAGTCAGCCATACATACCTTTGGCATTGTAAGCTAGGTTATGTATGTTGGAAAATGTGTCCCAAAAAGCTAATCGTCAAGCTGTTGACAGTTGAGCAACTAAGTATTGTAATTGATTTGTTAATAAATAAATATATTTGGTATTTCATCATAAGCTTTCATCTTCTAATGAACTCCGTTGTTATGATGAAGTCCTTAGGACTATTTAGATTCGATAAAGAGAGGATTTATTGATTAGTCCTTAAAACTGTTCACGATCAAATGATAGGCTGTTAATAAGGACGACAACTTCTATCGAGCATAGGTCTCTGTAGGCCATATGGGTTGGTTGTCCTCTTAACCAAGGAGTGTGGAGACACTAGTATGGCATATAGATGAGATGTAAGGGTACATCATCATAAAATATGACCAACTCTAGAGTATTCTGCTGTCGAAAATGTCTCTGATGGGATATAGGTATAAGTGTCTCTTAGACCTGAGATCGCCTCAGTGACTTGCAAGCAACTCACTGTGCTTTAGTACTGGACTAACTAATTTTAATTCAAAGATGGAAGGCTTCTGGATACAGTCAAGTACTTGCAAAGTCAGAGTGTGATCGGGAGGGATTAACCACTCCAAGAGTTGGAGAAGAATGAGTCACTGTATTTCAATTTAGCAAAACCTTGGCCAGGGTAATCCATCAGATGGATTTGATATTTTGAAATACAATATAGACAACCTGATCAGAGTTGACAGTTAAACTTTGAGATGTCCTATAATCATTTTGGTCAAGGGGATGAATTATATGGAAACTATATCCGCATGGGTTCTAAGAATGTTGTTCTACACATTCGACCTATCTGGTCGTCGGGTACCATTGCTAAATGGTCACTTTGATTGGTACAGAAATTTATTCTGTACTACCGACTTTAGGTTCGGACC
>KE506734.1:57613-75733 GCA_000441515.1 Elaeis oleifera | reverse complement strand
AAGTTTAAATTACCATTTATCCCTGCACTGAATTTCACTACATGAAGATCTATAGAAATAGATCTAAAAGATTACTTGGGTTATCTCAATCGACGTACATCGATACCATGTTGAAATGATTAACATGAAAAATTTTAAAAAAGCTATCTTTGATAGATCATGGAATTACTCTCTCAAAGAAGGATTGTCCGACAACCCCTTAAGAGAGAGAACGTATGAGTAGAATTTTATATACTTCAGTAGTGAGATCTATCATATATGTCATGATGTGTATGAGATCGGATATGGCCTATTCACTAGGGATAGTGAGTACGTACCAGTCTGATTTGGATAAGAACCATTGGAAGGTTGTGAAGATAACCTTTAAATATTTGAGAGATACTAAGGATCAATGGCTTATCTATAGAGATACTAATTTGAAACTTGTGGGATATACTAATTTTAATTTTCAATCAGATCATAATGATAGCAGAAGTACATCAAACTACGTATTCACCTTGAATAGAGGAGCGATATGCTGGAAGAGTTTTAAGTAACACATGATGGCTGACTCTGTATATGAAATGGAATACATTGCGGCATCCGATGCTGCAAAAGAGACTGTTTGGTTAAGAAGTTTATCAATAAACTGGGATGATTTTTCTATTGATGGTCCAATCTTACTGGAGCCATAGTTCAAGCTAAGGAGCTCAAGTCCCATCAGAGAACCAAACACATTCTACGATGCTATCATCTTGTCTGTGAGATCATAGATCGAGGTGACGTCGAGCTACAGAAGATTGATGAAAAAAAATCTGACTGACCCCTTCACTAAAGCTCTTGAGATTAAAAAATTCGATGATCACAAGTAGAAGATAGATATAAGATACTACATCGATTGGCTTTAGTCCAAGTGAAAGTTGTTAGAAATTATGTCCTAAAACCAATTAGCTTATTATAAACAATTGGACTCTTATATATGAATTATTGATCAATGAATAAAATTATTTTGGTAAGTTTATGATATTGAGATCTTCTCTATAGAACTCTTAATTTTATGATGAAGTCCTTAGAACTATAATATAATCGATAAAGGAGGATTTATTGAATAGTTCTTAAATATGTTCATGACCAAATGATACGTCATTAAAAAGATGATGATATTTATCGAGTGTAGGTCATTGTGTGTCATATAGGTTGGTTGTCCTCATAATCAAAGAGTATGGAGACATTGATATGGTATACAGATGAGATATAGGAGTACATCATCACTGAATAAGTGACTCACCTACTGAGTACTTTACTGTCAAGAGTAGCTCATGAAGTGTATGGACATAAGTGTTCCTCAGATCGGAGATCATCATAGTGACTTGCAAGCAACTCACTATACTTTGATACCAGACTATCTGCATTTCTAATGCAGTGACAGAGGGCTACTAGGTGCAGTCAAGTACTTGTGAAGTCTATATATGGATTAAGATGGGATTGATCTCTCTGGATTACAGAAGATAATACATCACTGTATTTCAATTTAGTAAAGCCATAGGTAGGATAATCCATGTAATGGATTAGAAAGATTGAAATACCATGTGGATGACTTATTCAGGGTTGACAGCAAACTTTAGGTCATCCTAAGCATTCAGGATCAAAGGGATGAATTATACAGTAACCATATGTATAGATTCTTAAATATTACTTTACAAATACTCGATCTATCTGGACATCAAAAATTATTGCTAGATGGTCACTTCGATTAGTACAGAAAACTGTTCTTATATTATTAGTTTAGTGTTCGAACCTATGGAGTCACACACAAAGTTAAATAACACAGAAAAGAATTGACCTAAGTCTACACGTTCAATTGAAAGTATGTAACTTGATTGAACAATAGATTAGCTAATTAAGAATTAAATTAGAGATCATACAAGATTAAATAGTTGACTATGTCTAGCTAGCACTAGACATAAGGTGCAAATTTAATTTCGGAGATGATAATGATCTGATCTATAATCCAAAAATTTATGAGAGATTGAATTTGAGTTTTAATTGTTTTAGATTAGATTCGATTTAATTAGACTTGATTGGATGAAAAATCTAAGGTAGACTTGGATCAGAATACTAATTAGATTAGGATTAACAGTCTCTTCGAGTTTGGTTCGAATCAGGTTCGAATTGGATTCGAATCGAGATAAATTTGAATCAGTTTGGATTAGATTCAAAGAGTTCCAAAATCTTAGGACTCTCTCTCATAAAGTAGCTAACCAAAGGAAGAAGAGGTGCTAATTATTTCCGCCCATATTATGCATGCACGTGAAGAAGTTCTCACGTGAACATGAGGCGCTCTCCTTTCTCACATCGGTTTTCTAGTTGGATAAGGATAGGAGTCCTAACTAGTTAGGTCTTTTGATTAGATATGGGCATCCAATCTATTTAAGGAGGGGACCTAATTATCGGATGGTTATGCAAGGTTTTGTGCGATAAAAAAAGAAGACCACCATGAAAAAAATAAGGAGGAGCAGACGTTGATTTGTTTTTGGCATGGAGACCCCTTAGGCGTCCTTCTTCTTGGCGTGAAGGTTCCTGTCCCAGATTTCTTTCAGTCGTGAGATAAGATCTCATCCTCTCCTTGCTTCTCTTCTGAGATATCAACGTCTTGAGGATCATTCTTCTTTCCTGCGGGGCTTGGCGTGCACGCGAAGTAAAGGGTCAGTATCTTTGGACCTTGCGAGGCATAAGATTCAAATAATCCCTGAAGATTTTGATTCTTATTCTGTTGCATATAAGGTAATTTATAAAAGTTATAAAGTTTTAGAATAGAAAATTTTTCAGATGCACCCTAACGATTCGATCCTGATCAAATTTTTCCCTTCAAGTTGATGGCTAAGAGGCGTGTTTTCTCTCTACTACGTGGATCAATCGGTCGTCGTGATGTGCTCCACGTCATCTTTGCTGCACCGCAGGTGGTGCACAAAGAATTTCTTAAACATACATTATCTGGCAATAAATTCGTTCTAATAGATGGATTATCCAAAGACTTCTGAATTAGAAAGATCTTTAGCTAGCTTGGATTCCTTTACATTTATTTGGTTTCGCTAGAACAAGCATTAGAATTAGATGGTGATTTCAACTTTGGCCCCACTCCAATGTTTGGATCATACTTCCTTTAGAATTGTTATTCCTTTAGTAGAAAGAATGGCGATTCCACATATAAACGTGAGGAATGGTCAATTCTCATAAAAATTAGAATGAATGATACTTTTGGAAATGAACTAATTGATGATACTTATGGTATAAAATAGTAGTAAATAACATATTTTGATATGTGTTAGTTATCATTAATTAGGACATCAAATAAAAGTAAATAATTTAATAAATCTTTAGTTTAAAATATTATTTTTAGAAACAGTAAAATATTAAGGAGCATGCATTATTGGTACATACTATGCATTATACACTAGCAAATAGGCATTATGCAATGCAAATTAAAGAAAAATGCATAAAATATTTAAATATTGAATAATATTAAATAGAAATATTAATCTTAGTATCTATATCCTTTAGCCTTTAGATTTTACATCAATAATTGCATTCAAAATTCTAGACTTGGTTAACTCTAAAACTCACACTAGGTCCTCCAATCTGTATCAATTTGTCACTATTCTTTTATTGGCAATGTGATTCTATTATTGTTCCTTCATCAGTGCTACAGGACATTGCTACCATGGTCTCCCTCGTTGTCCTTCGCTGCCTTAACTCCCTCGTCATCCTTTACCTTTAGAACAATGCCCTTACCATTATTCATTACTAAAATGACTCGATCATCAAACCTCACCACAACTTTATCTTTTATTGTGATACAGGAGGGAGGACATCATTAGTTCTATATTGGTTGTGAGTAAAAAAGACTGGCTTATATAAAAAAGATTATCCATCCCACATGAAGTGCCTTTTAAAAGACAAAATCATGAAGTCCATTAGCTAGAGCGGACAATACTTCATATGCTGAGTCATGAGCTTTTGGCCGCAACACAGCGTGCTGGGTAAAGAACCACCCTACAATTGTGGAGGCCCTCCTTTTACCACCATAACTCCCTCTCTCCCTCCCTCCCTGTCCCTCCCTCCCTCTCTCATTGCAAAACCAGAGTGCCTAATTCAAGTTTAATAGGGCGAGCTCCAGCAGCTTGAGTTGGGACTTCTCAACTTGTGTTGAGCGTGAGACAAGCTCAAGTTAGCTAGCTACAATTTCAAGCCGGGCTCGAGCAAGCCTTAGCTCGTTCATGATCAGCTTATATATTAAATCCTAGCAGTGGGTATACATAGTTAGCCAAGCCATATTTGAATGGTTGAACGCTTCTATACGAGCATTTTCCTTTTTTAAAAATTTATGAATTACAGGAACCTCGCTCGAGGGGTTGTAATGAAATTTTTGTTTCGAAAGAAACTACCCGGTCCCATAATTGGTCCGCAACACACGGCCAGAGGAGGCAAGGAGCAGGATGTCGGCTGATATGAGCCGGATATATTCTCATATATCAACTGTTACACTATCAACATGTCGTGCGAGATTTCCTAATCTAATCCCCTTGCTCACCGAATCCACGTATCGCCGAAAATAAGACGGATCCCGATCGATCTTGGTATCGGCCACTAACCAAAAACGATCCATATTTCGGCAATCGAAAATCTTGGTAAGGGCAGAATTAGGCCTGCAAATGGATCGGGTCAGATCAGATCTTGGGTGATTCCGATCCGATCCGATTTTTTGATCGAATCTTGATATTGGATCCATACCCATCCCGATAAAAAATCGGATCGGGTCCATGGTCGAATTTATTGATCCATTGGATCATTCGGATCAGATCGGATCCATATATAATCCGACCCCAATCCATGAAATGCGGATCTGGTTCAGATCCGGTTTGGATCGGGTCGGATCACGGATTTAATTTATTTGAAACCTACCATCAATGAATACTAATGCTGGATAGCAACTAAGAAAGGCTTCTTTTCTTTTTTTCTCCAATCCTCCAACTATAATTTTAATAATTAATTATATTGGATAGCAGGGGAAATAAGCGGTTTTTGAGGAGAGTCAAGATTTCAAAAGTCCACATAAAAGAAGAAAAATAAAAAAAATATAAATTTATATAGTGATATAATTGTCCCAATCTAAAACATTATAAAAGAGAATATTTTTCATGATTAAAAATGAGACTGCATATAGTGTGGATGACACAACATCTATGCATATTAGAGCATGCTTTGAAATTTCTTAAAATCAATAAAAACGAATTGGAATTCAAGAAGCCCTCTTACTTTGTACCTCATGGTACAATCAACATAAACTAGAAGGTTTAAAAATTGAGTCCAGTAAGAACTAAAGAAGTAATCGAGATGTCCTTCATTTAAATTATCAAGAATCTATCCAATCTTTTCTCCTCAGGTTGTTATACATATTACAACAATCAGAATAAAAAATTGAAGGATTTGAAAATTTTAGTTTGAGAATCGGATGAGAAAGATCAAAGAGTTTGAAAAATTTTGGTCCAAATCCAAATCTCTATTTGGGTGAGTCATTCTAATTAGGTTCGAATTTTATATTTGGGTCCAGATCGGATCTGATTAGATCGGATCGGGTCATATATCTTAGGATCCAAATTAATCCAAAAATTTTTACGAATTGAGTCGGATCGGATCTAAATTTAAAAAATTAAATTCGATCTGAAAAAAAAATTTAATTTTAAATTCGATCCGATTTTATAAATTTTTAAATATATTTAAATTAATTTAATTTAATTAGATATGATCGGATCACGAATCAACCCTACCTATTTGCGGCCTTGGCCAGTGGTCCAACGGCGGTCTTTTTTTTTTTTTTTTTTTTTCACTTCCTCTCCTTGGGCACGATCATCAGAGCGCCCCGTTGCAGATAAGGAGCAACGGTAAAATCCGAGCCCGAGAGCGGCCGCGATTGGAAGATATCAGGATGACGGTAAGGAGCGGCGGCCGCTGTGTGAGCAGTGGCACAGTTCGATTCGGTCCACCCGCTCCTTCCCTCCGCCGCCCCCCTCTTAGAGCTCCCTCTTCTCTTCCGTCCCCGGATTTCTCCTACAAGGGATAGGGTGCCGAGGGTGTTCTATTGCTGGTCCAATGGACATCAGAAGGGAGGAGCCGAATCGAGAAGGGGTTTGATTCTTCCTCTATATTGGGTGGAGTTGAACAAGGGTCCAGCAAGGAGGAATTCTTGGTCGTCAGCTTCTATAAGTTCGTGTTCATCCAAGACCCAGAAGCCGAGGTTTCCAAGCACCATTCTTCCTCCAGGTGTTGGTTTGTTACTCTCTGCCTGTATCCGAGATAGATTTTCTTCTTTTTTTTTTAAATGGATTTTTGGCCGATTTGTGTTCTTTCTTCATGATTGTTCAAATGAGAATTTGTATATGTATATATGTTGATGCACTGCTTTGTTCATTTTACATATTAATTTAATTTTTGCACGGACATGTGTGTTTCTTCATGATTATGTATTTATATAGTGTAAGGACCCTTGCGGCATGTGATTAGTCCCTCATTGGCTATGCATTTATGTACTTATTCTATCTTTGTAACTTCTTTATTTCTAGGATCTTTTCTCACCAATCTCTCGACCTCTCCCTATTCATCATGAAATCATCCTTTTTTCAAAGAAAAAGAGAAAAAAAAACTGCAATACCCCTTCTATTTATCTAGCTTAACTTGCTTCAGCCTCCTTGCCCCTTCCCTTTCTCCTAGAGACAATTCCAATGTTGCACATGTTTTGCTTCTTTCAATCATCTACAGACGAGTTTAAATTGGCATGATATGAATAATACATGTAAATGTTTATTAAGCATTGATATAGATATGAGATATGGATGGGTGTGATTTGGATGCGCTATCACAACATTTTGAAAAAAGTAGAACACTATAAGGCTAGGATGCAACAATGAATAAACGTGTATTTGATCCATAAATGTAAGAAAGGCGGGCCTTGGTGTAATGGTAAGGTTGCTCCATTTAACTTGGGTGTCATGAGTTCTAAACACTGAAACAGTCTCTTTGCACATGAGAGTTGAAGAATGAAATTAAATTCTAAGTCAAATCCAATCTTACAGGTTTTTGATCCAACTGGATCTCTGGTTGCTTTACTGGCTAGTCTGTAGTATGATCAACACAAAGACACTAATTTTTCACAATCTAAGAGCCTATGAGAAATAGTGGAGTAAGGGAGAAGGATTCTTGAATCCTAGAAACCCCAGAGATTTCTCTCTGTTTTGTTTCAAAACGTATCATCCCATTTCTCTTGTAGTTTTTGCTTCTTTTAAATGGGGTTGGTTGTTATTATAACCATCCAAAATATTGCTGCATCATGGGAGTCTCATATACATCATGGGTGTTCCATATACCAACATTTTCGACTAGCACATGATGGGCTCGACTCATCTCCATTCATATTTTCATCCATTTATAATAGGCAAATAGACCGTGCAACCAGTAAGTATTCAAGAGCTTATTTGTCATGCACCTGTTAGAGATACATAACAGCTCATTGCCAAGAGATCAATGTACTTGCCATACCCCAGACTAATTTATTACATCAGTCATAACATCTCTGATTCCTCTATTAGCAATAGCATTAGGAGTATGTTTGACTTTTTTTTTCACTACCATGTAATCACAATTATGTCCTCCCCATTGATGATATAAATGATCGACCGGTGAATATGGGTATGGATGTAGAACAAAAATATAATATTCCTTTCCTACTCGAGACTTTTCATTTCAAATCAGCTGCTTTCTTAGACATGTCCTGCCAAACTAAATCATACATGACCATTGGAGACACACTAAAGTAGCAAATGCTGAAATAAAATTTCAAAAAACATTCGAAAGTCCTTAAGGATAACAATAGCGATTATTGAACCTCAAGGATCTCACACAGTGAAGAAGTAGGGATCCATTCTCACTTTTCTTATTAGTCGCATGGCACACGTGGTATGAATCATGTGCTACGGTGTTTATTTCTTCTTAGAATGTATGTCATTTTTTAAAGAACACTGTACAGACTTAAGTTCAGACACACCTTGGTGCCTAACTTGAATTCTTTTATACTACTATTCGAAAATTCATATCTGCCTTCTAAACAGGCTAGATTGGATGGTGGGGACATCCATCTCGATCAAATATATAATAATGATCTCATCTTGATTCTTTTATCAAGGCGACATAAGTTTTAAGCTTAAATTCAATCTCTTAGCATTTTTGTGCTTAAAATGTCTCATCTTTGCATGCTCCTCAGTATCAGAGGCAATTACCTGTGTGAGAGGGCCAATCTCTGCCTGTTTGACATACTTCATTTTTGGTGTATTAAACAAAATTTTGCACATAATACTCATGTATGTGTGTTATTATCAATGGGCATTAAAAAAAAATGAATAAGATGATCATTTATTGATATGAATATTATATGTAACCAAAGTATATTTTCAAAGATATATAATAAATACTTGTTCATAAATTTCACATCACAGTCTACCTAGCCCCAATAATTTCACATGTTTCATATACATATCTCTAGCTATTGGCTTGGTGAGTGGATCCGCCATCATTTGATGTGTGGAAATATACCGTTATAGCCACTTCCTTTTATGCTATAATGTCTCTCATAAAATTATACTTGGTATCAATATGTTTGGTTCTACAGTGATGTTTAGAATCCTTTGTATAGGCTATTACTGTCTGGCTACATAGTGCACTGTTATCGGTCCTTTATTATTACTTAGCATTCCTAAATGCAATAGGAATCTTCTAAACCAAATAACTTCTTGCATTGCTGCTGAACATGCTATAAATTTGGCTTCCATTGTAGATAAGGCTATACAGATTTGTTCTTGCTACACCATAATATGATGTTATTATTTAGCAAGAACACATATCCAGACGTCGATTTGTGTTCATCTATATCTCCTCCCCCATCAGCATCAGTATAACCTTGCAAATGCAAATGGGATCCCTGATAGCAAGGGGAATAGTCTGCAGTGCCTTTCAAATATCTCAAAATCTTTTAACAGTTTTTTAGTGCCTTTGTCACGGTTTGATTGATACCGGCTGACCAAGCCCATGGCATAACAAATGTCTGGCCTGATACACATTATAGCACACCTTAAGCTTCCAACTGTACTTCAGTATCGTACTTTGGACATTATTTCTTTCTTATGGACACTTAAGATACATTTCAAGGTTCAAGCACTCACCTTTTGCTATAAGAGTGTCAATAGAATTATAATCTTTCATATTAAAATATTCAAGAATCTTTCCAATGTACGACTCTTGTGAAAGAGCAAGGAGTTTTCTTGAAAGGTCTCGATGTATCTTAACACCAGGAATGTAATCCGCCTCATCCATCTCTTTTATCTCAAAGTTTTTTGAGGATAACCATTCCTTTATAACAAGGACAAATACTTTGTCATTTTCGGCCAACAAGATATCATCAACATATAATGATATTATTATAAAGTTCTTCATGGACCGTTTGATATATACACGGTGGTCCTTATCAATCATTTTAAAATCATAAAAGATTATCGCTCGACAAAATTTCAAATACCACTATTTAGATGATTGTTTTAGATCATATATAGAATGTTGCAATTTGCATACTTTACTCTCTTGGCCTTTAATAATGAAATCCACTAATTGCTCCATATCGATTTTTCATCTAGTCCTCCATTTAAGAATACTGTCTTAACATCCATTTGATGTAGTTCTAGATCTATTTGAGCTACAATGGCTAAAATTAAGCGAATTGAGGCAAATCTAATAATTGGAGAAAAAAGTTTCCTCAAAGTCTATCTTGTTAATGATTCCATCAGCCTTGCGCTTGATCTTGAGAACCTATTTGTTCCCAATTGTCTTGCATCCAGGTACAAGGTCTGCAAGTTTCCAAACTTGTTTTATGTTCATAGACTCCATTTTTTCTTCCATTGCTTTCTTTTATTGTTTCTTCGCATACAAGATAGAGCCTCATGAACTATTTTGGTTCATCACTATCTTATGGAGTGATCAATAAAGCTTCCCCTTTAATTTCAAAATGACGGTGGGTATGCTTTTATGATTGCTTCTCCACAATTCAAATTCTTGTGAAACAAACTCACTTATTCGACCACTCCCACTCGATTCTTGAGGCCGAAACATCTCTTCTTGTGTCTCAATTTGTCAAAGATCGACAGTATTTGATTCCTCCATTTCATATAAAGGAGTATTTTTGTCTATCTCATCTTTGCTCGAAAAATCATTCTTAAGAAAAATTGCATTCCGTGATTCAATTTTAGTCATGCTTTCGTCTGCTTGTTCACCTAGGAATACATAACCTTTTGAGTATTCCGAATATCTGAAAAAGATGTATTTTTTTCCTCTTGGATCAAACTTTCTATATTGATTAGAAGGATCATAAACATAGGCAGCAGACCCCTAAGGTCTTACATGACTTAGGTCAGGTTTTCTATTTGTCTATAGTTTATAAGGTATGGAAGGGATTGATTTCAAGGGTACACGGGTAAGTATATAGGCAGTAGTCACCCATGCATCTCTCCAACAATAGATCTAATCATTTCCAAAAGAGTTTTATTCCTTCTCTCGGCAACTCTTTTTTGCTGAGGGGTGTCAGGAATAGTCAATTGCCTCGTAATTCTTTTTTCATTATATAACTCCTTAAATTGTCCAGATAGATTAGAGCTGTCAATTTAGGTTGGGCCCGTCGGGTTGGCCCGCCCGCCATGTAAATAGGGTGGGTTAGATTGATATTTTAGCAACCCATTTAAAAGCAGGTCAAATGACCCGTCTTGTCTGGGTCGGTGGGTCGGGACGGGTCGGAACGGACTGACCTGTCTCTTTTTATTTATACATATATATATTTCAAAAGAGATTCTAATGTTATTGAAGAGATAATTGATGAAGAAGAGGAAGAAGATGAAGAATTGAATGATGAGGATCACAATAATGATATGGAGGATAATTTTTTGGAACTTTGATTTGCCTCTAAATTAGTTTGAAAATTGGAACTTAAAGTTTTTAAATTTGGATTGTATTAAGTAGTTAGTTTAAGTTTGACAATTTCATTTTATGGCTTTAAGAATTGAGATATGAGACTTTGATAGGTTGATTTAAGCTCAAATTGAATATGAAATTCAGTTTATATTACTATTTACAGATTTTTTTTTTGAATTTTGACGGGTTGGCCCGTTTAACCCGCGGCTTATGGTGGTCGGATCGGTTGGGTTTTCCAACCTGTCAGTTAAACGGGCCAGCCCGCCCCGTCTTGACAGCTCTAGGATATTCACGCCCATGATTAGTTCTCAAAGTCTTTATTTCTTTTCTAACTAATTCTCTACTTCATTCATATATAGTCTAAAATACTTTAGTGCTTCAGACTTGTGAGAAATCAGATAGACATGACCATAATGCGTGAAATCATCTATAAATGTAATGAAATGCAAAGCCCCTCGTCTTGTTTTCACACTCATTGGACCACAAATGTCGGAATGTATCAATTGTAGTGAAAATTTGGCTCTAGTTGCTTTGCCAAATAGTTTTTAGTTGTTTTCCAGCTAAACAATACTTACAAATGGGCATTTCCACATTGGAGAGTGACCCTAATAGTTCTTCTCTCGCTAATCTATTCATTCGATCTTGTGCAATGTGGCCTAATCTAACATGCCAAATAGTCATATCCATATTACAATTACTATTAGAGGCATGTAATGAAAAACAATCACTATCATAATTATACATATAGTATTCAACATCCATAACAATAAACCATTCATTACATAATCAGAACCATAATAAATAGAATCATTAAACAAGTCCACACTATTAGACCTAAAGTTCAAACTGAAACCTAAACCCAGAAGAACAACTACAGAGATCAAGTTTTATTGAATCTCGAGTCTGTATAGGACATCATGTAGGAGTAACGTTCGATCACCATGCAAATCCAATTTGCAAGTACCAATTCCTTTGACCTCAATTTTAGCATTATTTTCCACATAAATCCATCTTGCTTCAGCTGGGATTCGACGATACTCAATAAATACGCCTCAGTCTCTAGCTACATGATCTGTGACTCCTGAGTCTACAATCCATAAAGGATAAGATTCAGTAAGCAATATTGAGTTAGAAACATATATATATTATCTAGAAGCAAGACTAGATGTTATCTTCTTTGTATAATCACGAGCAAAATAATCCAATTTGCCCGAATTGTAATACTTTATCTTGGCCCCATCTTTCTTTCTCCCAAACTGCTTACCTTTCTTCTTGCAGTTGGTCATGTTCTTCTTAGATGTAGGTCCACCTTTTCTCTTCCCTTTCCTGTTTCAGTACCTTTTGCGTTTAGAGCCCGAAGCCTTTTGGGAGCTAGATTCGACCACAAAGGCCTGCCAGGAAACCTCGCTGCTACAAGGTGCTCATCTTTAAGTTGCACATGACGGGCAACATCGATGAAGGTTTTGATGCTTTTATTATGGGTCAGATTAACCTTCATATACTCCCAGTTATTAGGAAGGGAACAGATCACAGCTTGCACTTGCTGCTGATCGGAGCGAAAATATCCAGCTGATTTCAACTCGATAATCATGTTTGACATCTCCCTTAGGTGTTGCTGAATTGTATGATTGGGGCACTTTTTGTAAGTGTCAAACTTGATTGTTAGCTGCCTTAGTTTGATTACCGATGTGCATCCAAACTTTCCTTCAAGACATTTCATATGGCATAAGCAGTCGGATACTGCTCGTACTCATATAGCAGATCATCATTCATTGAGCTTGCTAGAATGCCTCGAGCTGTGAAATCCACCTTTTTCCAAACTCAGTATGCATCTTGGTCTTTCTTACTTTGAGTAGAATTATCCTCATCAGGGTCTGTCATTTCATGGTATATAGTCTCTAAGACTTCTTGTTTGTCAAGCACATATTGGATTTCACATGCCAAATATTATAATTATCACCATTTAGCTTTTCATCTTTATTCAGGTCAGCAATAATATTTTTCGATGCCATGGAAAATCTAGTACAAAGAGACATACATGTATAATGTCACTACCCAAACACAACACACATTTGATTTTGCCAATGATATATAATGAATCTATGATAATTTAACATAAGGCATAGAGTCGAAAGTTCACTATGTTCCCAATCATCGTCTGTTACCCTAATGGTCAATTATCACAAACTTACTCCTATTATAGCAAAATACCAATTCTAGATGAAAACATTACAAGTGTTCAAGTTATTTAGAACTCCCACTTGAAATAAGCATACTCCAAAATTAATAATAAAGACAACATATATATTCAAATTTAAAGTTGCATGCTAAATAATAGATGAATTTTCATACATAAAAATAACATCCATCTATTTACATATCAAATATGCATTATAACAGTAAATAAAATATTTAAAATAAATGCATTTCTAATACAAAGAACTAACGATGAAAGTATCAAACTCTCCTAGGGATAAACTTATCAATTTCTTTAAGGATACACTTATGTGTCATCTTGGAATTTTTGCTAAAATAATGTTTATTTTAAATATTTTATCAAATAATACTGTTATCAAACTATTTACTAAAGTACTGTCCGAAGCAAAGTCGCCCTATCATAGGGCGACTTTTCTTGCTGACTCACCAAATCCAACGCCAGGTTGGCATGCCCGCATCACCCACAAAGTCACCTTGCTACCTCTCGTGTGCCCATCTCCGTCTCTCTCTCCCTCTCTGTCTCGTGCGTCCGTCACCCTCTCTTCCCTCTTATGTGTCACTCGCGGATGACCCGTCTCCCTTTCCCTCTCCCTCTTCCTCTCCCTCTCTCCGTTTCCCTCTCTCTTCCCCTCTTGTGCATGCGGCCGGGCAGATCTCCCTGTCCCTTATCCTCTTGTGCGTGAGGCCGAACACATCTCCTTGTCCCTCTCCCTTTCGTGTGTGCAGTCGAGCAAGGAGCCCTCTCCCTCTCTCTCCCTCCCCTCTCGTGCGTGCGGACAGCCTCTCCCTTCCTCTCTAATGTGTAAATTTTCGATTCATACGACTGGACAATATTTGGTTGTACCTATTGAAGATGATCAGACAATATATATCGTCTTGGGCATCCCATCATAGGAGATTTTTCTGGCAGTTGAAATTTTGTTGAGTCGGCAACGGTAGGAGTTTCGAATGGTGATAAATAGCATGTGAGTGTCTCAATCTGTATCTGCTCCACTTGCGTAGTCAGGCACGGGGGGATCTCTACTTGATGCATCTCCAATGGCCGATGAAGCTGGATATGAGTATGGAGGCATCCCTGCATATACCGTTAGTGGACCAGCAGCATTCGTAACTGATAGTCATCAGTGCATGGTAAGGGACGAGACTGCGTATCAACATTGGAGTAATGCCGCATTTGATGATGCGGGGCCGATTTTAGTTATGTGGCAGCTATCATGGAGCATGTGGAGCATGAAGCTAACGAATTTATATCACTTAATCAATCACATGCATGTCATGCTCGGGTTGGAGGATTGGAAATCGCAATGGACAATACAATTTATTTGAAAATGAAGCCGCTGTTAGCTATGATCCTAATCCTACTGATGACGAAGATGAAGATGATGATGCGGAGTCTGATGGCAGTGATAGTGGGGAGTCCAGTGCGGAAGAGGATGTCCCACCACACGAGGCTCCCCTTGTTCTTGAATTTGGGCTGGTTGATGCGTCCGACGACGATGAGGTCGCATCCCATGGAGCATTGCTAGAACATCTATTTTTTTGTGAAAATGAAGAATTAAGAAAGGGAATGGTATTCGGATCGAAATAACAGATCCAACGTACCATGAAATAGTATGCCATTCACATCCATCATTCCTTTTAAAGTCGTCGAGTCAGATAGAGTTAAATAGAGCGTCATGTGTAAACAGTCTGATACTTGCAATTGATATCTCCTTGCATTCCTTTGGACCAAGATGCAGCGATGAGAGAATATGGTATATAAAAGGCCACACACGTGCTTGAATACAGATGTGATGCAAGATCATCCATAGCTTGATGCATGTATGATTGCTAATATCATTAGAGGATCAGTTAGGACAGAGATATCCATTTTCATATCAGCTTGCCAGGCTTATGTACGTGATACATGACAGTGCGAGGCATCTTACAGGAAGACATGGATAGCTAAACAACTTGTTATGGGTGAGCTGTTTGGAGATTGGATAGAGTCTTATAACACCTTGGGTCCTTGGCTAGCTGCAGTTTGTCGTGCTAATGAGGGACCGTAGTAGATTTTGCAAAATTTCTATGAAAGAGCTAAACATAGAGGTGTTCCAGATAAGATTAGACGTGCAATAGCAGCACGGAGAAGGGAGGTCGACAGGATGTTCACAGATAAGATTAGACGAAAGCTAAATGGACACCAGCTGAAGTCTATGGAGCATGGTATGGTTAAGTATAATAACCAACTAGATTTGTATGAGATTCGATTGAGATGAAGGTATTATAGCCCCGATCAATCTGATTATACACAGACAATCGACTTAGGGGCGCGCACATGCACATGTCGGAAGTGGCAGTTACTACACTATTCGTGCTTCCATTTGTTACTGTATGTGCCAGTGAAAACTTGGACTGAAAGTAGTTGTTGATGGCCGTTATACTATTGCACATTATGAGCAGTCATATGCACCACCTTCCATCCCCCAGAGAGTCCACGTTATTAACTTGAGTGGACTGCACCTAGACTCGTACCGCACCTATCCATAAGATGACATGGAAAGGGATGTCTACAATCGAGGAAGATCCGAAGTGATATGGATGCAATGGAGTGCCAAAATATTGTACGATGTGGATTGTGTAAGGAGATAGGTCACTATCGACGAAGATGCCCCCAACGACGTTGATTTATGTATTTGTTCATATTATATAGACTGTATTTATGTATCATTTGTGTTTCCTTTAAAATATTTGGTTATGTAATCATGCCGTGTAAATGTTTGAAAAAAATTTATGAAACAATCCTATGTATCATTTGTGTTGCTTATCATCTTTGATATTTCTTAGTAGTAAGATCATCTTTTCATTTTGTGCCTTAGACATGATAGGTTCAGACTCGGATGTTCATCCGGGGTCGATAGATCCTACCATGCTGTATCTCCAGATTCGACACCGTAGTGATTGATATATTCTAAAAAGACTTAGGGCCCCTATGTTGTAGACATAGAGGCTCGACCGTCATGCGCATCTGGTGGCTACATGAGAGGATCCGGGAGTATCTTCATACTGTAGATTTTTATAGAATGTTTAGAGTTTGCGATATACAGTTTGATTAGGCCCTCATCACAGCCATGGTAGAGCGATGGCGTCAGGAGACTTACACTTTTCACCTGCGCGTCGGAGAGGCGACGATCACTTTGCAGGATGTTGCCATTCTTGGATTACGGGTGCATGGGTCTGCCATCATTGGTGTTGCACAAATTATCTAGTCGGATCTATGTGAGGAGTTACTTGGGATTAGACCGTCAGAGGTGATGTTGTCGGGATCTTTGCTGAGATTTCACTGGCTTCGCGACATGTTCCACCATTTATCGGATGATGCGGATGATGAGATCGTGCAGAGGTATGCACGAGGTATGCCGATCAGATCAGCATGTATGGAGGACACGCGCACCTTTCATTTGCTTCGACATCATGGAGATCTATTGTTCGGAGCGCATGATGCGATAGTTTGGCATGTATTAGAGCGTCTCCTCACCATGTGACACTCGTGATGCTCTCCACAGTTTGGATCGATAAGGACAGTATTGCCACGATTGGGTTCGACAGCATCGGGAGCATATTGACGCATAGAAGCAGTGGGAGGATTTGATTGTGGCTGGTCCACTTATGCTTTCTATGATGGATTATTATGATCCATATCTGTAGTGGACAAGAGCATCACTAGGTGATTCATCTCGCCATTGATGAGTGAGTGGCTCGAGATGAGGTTCTGTCCTTCGGACAGCATGATGGATATTGTGGTAAGTACATTTTGCTTTTATCTCATTTTCTTATATTGTTATTGTTATACTTATGAATAATATTTATTTATTTTTCATACTGATAGTTTCAGAGGATCACGTCGCTATACCACCGGACAAGGAGCGGCTTCCATTTGGTTACTGTTGGATGCAAGGATCGAGCACTTGCCGATGTTATAGACGGTCTTATCGACACTATGCGAGTTGTCTCAGAGGATAGACGATTTCAGATTGTGCCATCGGAGGATGATCCGAGTACCTCCTTATATGCCTAGCATACCTCATACCCTGGTTTCTCGGACTTCGACCTCCCTGTAGATGATGTATTTATATCATAGAGGATGAGTGAGCTGGGAGATACGTCGTACCAACCTAATGAGCAGCACATCGATCAGCATGGGAGGGCTAGAGGCAGGGGTCGATTGAGAGTTTTCGAGGTAGACGTCAGGCACATGTTGATACGTTGAGCACGCCAGCACCTCCCTCCCCACTGGTTGATACCGTGTCTGAGCCATCACGATAGCGGCCAGAGGTGACACACGTTTACGAGAGTTGGATGCGAAGGAGGTCCCAGTATTTGATATATACGTCTTTCGATAGTTGTGATATTTGTACATATTTTTTTGATAAAAAATTTGTTATCATCAACTATTGGATTACATTATTTGAAATTAATGTTATAATTTTTTTAATCTGAATGCACATGTTACAATTTTTGTTGGTTGTGCAAAAATTAATTGTTGAGCTTGATACAGGTTATATGATTGGAGTTTGGGATTGTCTATCATTTTTAAGATATCCAATCATGTTAATTATAAACAAAGTTGGAGAATTTAAATTTATATCTCAGGAAAGTCAAGAATTTTTAATAGATAAAGATGCTTAGAGAATGCCAAAATTAGCATTTCATCAAGTTGGAGATACAAACAATATTTTTTGAAAGTTTCGAAAATTAAATTGAGAGAAATCAATTTTGGATATGAAGGGTGACCATTAGGTCGTTCCTTTGGATGGCACGTTGGCATAGATATTTGGGGCTGGCACGCAAAAGGGACAATCCCTGCAGTCGGGGGATGACTTA
>KE506734.1:38791-54696 GCA_000441515.1 Elaeis oleifera | reverse complement strand
TCTGTTTTGGTTTGTAGCACAACAGGGTCGACCTATGGGTCGACCCATGCCAAGTTGCTGCTGTGCTAGTGGCTAGAACAGAAGGACGTTCAAAGTCACCCTATAATATAAGTCATCCTATTATAGAGTCGCCCTATCATAAGGCGACCCATATAGACGCCCTACGATAAGGTGACTCATACTGTCGTCCACCTGTTCTCCAACTGTCATTGGTGGTAAGGCTGGTGAGTCAGCATGAAAAGTCGTCCTATCATAGGATGACTTTATTTTGGGCAGTATTTTGATAAATAATTTTGAAAGGACATTATTTTGATAATTTTTTAAAATTAACATTATTTCGATAAAAAATCCTGTCATCTTTGATAGACATAAAGTGCCCAAGTCAATATGCCCATAATGGCGAAAAATAGGTCTTAATGAGAGGATTGCTGATTTGATGATGTTCCTCATCATGTACTCTTCCACAAAAACTTTCACCAACCAAGAATATGTTTTATATGGTCTAGGTGACCCCCAAAACTGATCTAACAGATGTTGCCAAAGGTCAGGTAGAGTAGCTCGTAATGCTAAGAATTTTTGATCCTCATTCATAACAAATCCTGCAAATATAATATTTTGTATTTTTTCATTGACTGTCTCGACATGCTCAATCATATCAATGTTGGGTTTCATTCTATATTCATTCAATTATCTCACTATCTTCCTAACTCGTGCCTGCTACTCTAGTGTTCTTATGACTATGGGGTTTTTTTCACAATTACCATTTTCTTCTATAACAATAAAGAAAAATAAATATTAGGAAAATATGATATAGGCACCCAAATATCAAGATATAAGTCTAGACGTAAAGTCTTTGTTATTATTCTTCTATTATATTTAAAGTATCTTTTCATATACTTTAATTTCTATTGTAAGTCTTTTTAAAAGACAAAAATGAGTTGATTGAATTGGTTTGTGGTGCTAGATTAAGATGTTGGTCTAGTAGGGCATGGGAGGTGCAAGATTTCTTTCTTTTTTCCTTTTTTTTTATTAATAAGTTGAAGAGCCACAGGATGGCTCTTCTTTTTCTTGAGGCCCATTGTAGTTTTCAGCCTGAGGCCCACCATCATAGCAGTAGGGTGTGGGGTCAAATCCCATGAGGTGCAGGATTTTTTCTTTTTTTTTTTTTATTAATTAAGTTCTTCCTGAGGCCCACCGTAGTTTTCAGCCTGAGGCCCACTATCATAGCAGTAGGGCGTGGGTTCAAATCCCATGAGGTGCAGGATTTTTTTCTCTTTTCTTTTTTTATTAATAAGTTGAAGAGCCACGGGATGGCTCTTCTTCTTCCTAAGGCCCACTGTAATTTTCAGCCTGAGGCCCACCATCATAGCTGCCCCACCGTGGTTTTCTGCCTAAGGCCCACCATTGCAGTGCTGTCTTCTTCAACCATTATTCAGAGTTTATTCATTTTAGTCCCTGATTTTCAATCTTTAATATCTCCCTTTACCAATGTCCAAAAATTTCGAATTATATGTTGATTTAAAGCTATTGATGTGCTCTATCCAACCATATAAAGCATGAAATCTGAAACTGAATGGACTTTTAATTATGCCCCATTTAAAGTTACGGTTTTAGAAATTTGAAACTTTAATCTCTCAAACGGCTTATCAAATTACTATGAAATTTTGCAGGCATAAACTACATATCATAAACTATTTGCATACAAAAATTCATTTCATAATTCATAGTGTACAGTGAGATACGAATTTTTTAATCTATGATACAAAATTATATGAAAATAGCCAATTAATCACAAAAATTATTCACTAATCAGTTATTAACATACTAAATCATGCCAAAAACAACCTAAACGGCTCTGATACCAATAAAGAATGAAATTAAATTCTAAGTCAAATCCAATCTTACATATTTCTGGCCCAACTGGATCTTTGGCTGCTTTACTGGCTAGTCTGCAGTGTTATCAACACGAAGACACTAACTTTTCATAATCTAAGAGCCTATAAGAATAGGGGAGTAAGAAAGAAGGACTCTTGAATCTTAGAAATCCCAGAGAGTTATCTCTTTATTTGTTTTCAGAATGTATTGTCCCATTTTCCTTGCAGTTTTTGCTTCTTTTAAATGGGTTGGGTAGTTACTATAACCACCCAAAAAACTGCTACATCATGGGAGTCCCGTATACATCATGGGCGTCTCATATACCAACAGGAGTAAAGTTGCATATGTTTGTCTCTCTCCAAAGCTTTTAGTGTCAAGAGCTTCATGCATTAGGATGCCCTTTTCTCATACATATATATAAGAAAACATCTATAAAGCAATGTGGGTTATCAAAATAGCATAGTCTATGTTTTATAAATTAGCATCAACATCTACAAACTTTGATACCTTGTCAACATTCAAATCAATAGATCATTATCCATATTTCATACAATTATATCAAAATTTAATAAATTTCTTTGTGCTTAGTCCCTGCATCATCTCACAGGATTTGAGTTATTGATATTCCTGATATGTTGAAGCATCTGTTACTATTGATACTATTGTTTGCTGCACCGATGTGTACTGACCGATGTCGGGCATACCGTAATGTAGCGGTACCAAACTGAGACTCAGTATAGGAGGTATACTAAGTCTCGATATGCTGAACTGACCCTTTTATTGGGTGTATCGATACTATACCAGCATTGTATTGGTAGGGTGTCCGGTATTGAGACATTGGTACTTTGCAAATAATGAATCAAGAATAAAATGCAATTCAGTATAGATTGTAAAACGCTTGCCTTATCAGGATTTTTTTCTATTTTGAGTTTGAAAAGGCTTGAAACTTGACAGCTGTATTGAATCTGTACAAACTGAAAGTGGCACTTGCGTCATTCTCCCAGTTTTCTCAACCAAGTTCGTGTAGGATTTTGTGACAATAATGGATGCCTATAATCATGAACAATAACCTGGATTTCTTGGTCATGTAGGTGTTTTCTATCAAATAGTATATGCAAGTATTTGTGCTCTATAATTCCTATTAAATTTTAGGGCAACCTAATGCTTGATCTTTTGTTTGACTGGCATTTGACTATTTGTGTTTACATAATTTTCTGTTTAATGCCTGCCAAGGATTAAGCACATGTAGAAATCAAGGGCCTTGAAGAATTTTTAGTCAATAGGGATTAAATCAAGCCACGCTGATCTCAAATTCCCCTAAAATTCCCACTAAACTTATAATGCAACTAGATAAAATCTATTTAGTTATTTCTAATTTTCTATATCCTTTTTGAAACAAACAATATAAATAACTGTTTATATATTAATATCTCTTGTTGTCTTTAACTGAGTTAAATATTAACACTCTGCTTCACAATGAAATTTCCCACATCACGATGTTGTTTAATATTTGTGAATGACCCATTTTTATGTTGACTTTCTCCAGGAACATGACATATGTGGCCGCATATATGTGAATGAGCAAGGGATTAATGCACAGGTATGAATCTATGATTGGCATGATCTGGTTTTAATTTAAGACTTAAAGATTTCAATTCCAATGTTCTAGAATTCCTATATCTTCCACCTATACTGCTAAAGAAAACAACGTAAAAGATAGATTTCTTTTAAGTATTAAATCTTCTTTAAGTACTTTAATTAAAAAATTACAAGGCCTTCTAATGTAACCCATCTAGATTGTTAAATTTTTTGGAGTCATTAGCTAAGATGCTGGCAATTCACTCTAATATTTCCTCTTCATTGTGAGAGCTTGTGTGCTCTGTGTTAGTCCCCAAATTGTTTATGCTCCGGAGAGGACTTGGGTTCTTATATAGGGCCAAGGAATTAGACAAACCTTTAGACTAAGTCTTTTGGGTGAGGTCCTAGTCATTACAACTAGTTCTTGTAAATGATCAAATTTAGGTTGCTGTTTACTATGAGGGTTACCTTGCACAATCATTAGATCCTTAAAAGCTCAAGTGTAAGGGATTGAAGACAAACATTCGATAAAAAATTCAATGAAACACTTAATAGTTAATATTTGAGAGCTTGGTAATAATCATGATATTAATCTATTTAAGTTCTATAGGTAATAAATAATTACATATAAAGTGGCTTCACAATACATAAGTGAGTAGGTCCACCAATGAGATCTCGTCCGTTCTTATTATTCATCATTAGAGTAAGAAAAAGACAAGTTACCAAGTTCTTAGAAGCCATATTCGAGATGAGACCTAAAAAAGGGTGTCCTAGTGTATGAGTCTCCCACGATTGTAGGGTCTAGGAAGAGCCAGATGTATGCAACCTTACCTCGCATGTGGAGAGGCAATGTCATATTTCAAACACATGGTATCTAGGCCAGTGCTTAAGGCTCCTACCATTGTGGGTCTGTTTTTATCTTTCACAAAATGATACCTATTATTGTAATTAAATTCTTAAATCACATCAAGAAACTTTCATTGAAGATAATATGACATTAAAAGTGATGTATGGGAACAGGTTTAAACTGATGCTCAGATGCACTAAAACTAAACATGGACTCTAGAGAGTACACAATTCCTTCCATGAAGCCTTATTCATACTTCTACCATGTTATTTTTATTAGCACTAAATTTTTCAGGCAGTCTGAAGAACTCTTGTAACATAATGTGAAATTTCATCAGTTCAGCTACATGTGCTCATAAATTTGTGATTTGGAATTAATCGCCATGGACATGATTGTGATTTGAAAACAAAAAGAAATCTATAATGGTTTTGCAGTCTAGAAAATTCCAAAAATTATCAAACAGTATGGAAACATTATGAATATAATTTTGGGTTCTACTAGAGTACAGGAAATAACAGAATGAAATATTATAAAGTATATGACCATTTCTGTATGATAGTTTACAGATTTTTGCCATTAGGTGCTCATGTCGTTTTTGTATAAGATGATAATCCTTCTCCTGTCAATTGATTATTTAGACTTGGATGGTTGGACAACTTGGTTTCTTGATGGTGCTGGTCATGCTTGTGTTAATATTTCTATTCTAATTTTTATGGTTGGATTTCTGGTTTTATAGAATATTGAATGTCTGTTTGATAAACTTGATGTGTGGACAAGAACAAAAAGGGAAGCATGTGCATATAAGAAACCTTATGCTTCATATTTTCTCTTTTGTGGATTTACCTGCCGCCTCCATCAAAAACAACATCAAGGAGGTAGAAACATGTCCATCCTTAATTTTTAGAGGGTCTAGATTCAGACTTCTCATGCATACAATTTAGTGAAATTGTTTATCTATCGACTAAAGTTTCATTTTGAAGATACTCCTACTTAAATGGGACTTTAGATCCTTATAGTTCACTCTTGACAATCTATCAACCTTTCCAGAAGTTCCGTATGTTGCTTCTTTTTTTTTGTTAAACAAGTAATTCACGATGAATTGGTGTGATTAAATATGATAGCTCTAGATACTGCTGAGTATAATTTTAGCTTATTATTATGGTGCATCTTGCAAGTTCTGTAGATGGTTTGAGTTTTGGTTGAATCAAATGAGTTTCAGCTCTGGAAACTTCAGCAGTGTCCAGCTCCACTTTTGGATGTTTCTGTTGGAAAGTGTTAAAAAAAAAAATTATTATTTCAAGAAAATTATAAATAGTAATAAATCGATAACATATCATTTTAAAGTATCTTAATTTTGGGACCTTTTGTTGTGTTTTTTCTTGGTTTTGCACTACTAGAAGAATAACAAAATTATTTTTCAGAACAGAAATGTTAAAATCAAGCTCAAAGTACCATTTTCTATTTGATTGTGCTTTAACAAATGTCAATCTAAATGTCTATAAGAGCTGAGCTTTGATATAGTGAGACATGTGTCAAAAGGATTCAGCTCAATGTCCTGGGGATTAGCATCCTGAAGCTTTGATGTCTTTTTAAAAATCTAAGTTCAGTATAAAGGAATGCTTTTCTGATAATAAGAGAAGCAGAGGACTTGTGAAATGCTAAGTTTTGGAGTCTGTTTAAGTCTAAACTCATCACTGAAATTAGTCTTGGACATCAAATTGTGATCTAGCACACACTACCATGGTCACTATGTATCTTGACCTTGCAATTGTTAATATAGCTATGTAGGTCATCTATTTCATCATTAGTCTTGTTTGAGAGCCACCCCCCACCCCCCCCGCCCTTTTTTTCAAAAAAGAGAAAAACTCAACTCAAAGTTTACATCCTTAGCAGCCCCTTTCTTGATCATATGTCTTCCACTCTTTTGTATCATTGGCTTTTTATAATTTTCATCATGCTAATAATTATATGTTCAACAGAAGTGGTTTGTATGATTTGCTGCACATTGATCCTTGCCTTCTATTCTCAATCTAATGTTGGTTGTAGTTCAACAATAGAAATATAGAATATTCATGTTTTTACATATCTTCTTACAGAATTTTGATAGAGCTCTTGTTTCCAGCTTCGCAACACTGGTTTGTTTACAATCTGTTGAATTGATGTTTTGAGACCAAATCATTCTTTCACCTGAATAATATTTCTTGGTATCTCTCTCAGCTCCTCGTGCATGACTTTTGTATTTCAGACCTTTGTTATCAAACTGAAGGGTGGAACAGAAGAAGCAATATGGAATGAAAATCAGATGGGGCAATAAGAACAAAATCTAGAAATATAGAAGAGTAGATCATGCTTTAAGTCTGAATGGATTTTGATGTTGACAGAAATATTAACAGAAAAATCAACTCAAAACATGATAAGACGAATATGTAATAGAAAGATACAACAATTTTATTGAGGACTCTTGTTGAACACATTGTATTCAAAGTTTTAGCATACTCTTGATTATTTAAAATATTTTGTTAAATTTCAAAAACATATATGTTGAAAATGATTGCCTTAGTCATGTTTGCAGTTAACAATCATGATATCTTGAATCATGTATGGTAAATAAATTACCTATCTAGAGGCTAGAGATGAATTTTATGTTTTTGGACAAAAGCCTATTAGTCATGCCTAATATCACATATTCGAAGCAAAGTGGACTACTTTTGTCCAAAATAATAAAATAGCATAAACACGTATGACCTCCCTTTTTGGTTTGTGGGGCTTAGAAACTGCAAGATTTATATGAAATGTTTCAATATTGACTAAATTGAGGTTTGAAAGCATTATTTAAGTAGGAAAATTGTATTCATTTTCATGATAGTCTGGTGGATGTTGATGTTGTTTTGCAATTTGTTTGGGACTCTTAAGAGTCATTTATGGAGGTGTTGGGGCATACAAATGCCAACCAATATGGAATGCACCAATTGCATGCCATATTGACAAAAGGGTACCAAGTAATGCACTTTGGTATAGCTGCATGCCTTTAGTAGCTGGAATCCTCTAGCTCGTGTGACGCACTTGATTCGGAATCTTTGTGGAATCTGTAGCCCACACCTGCTTCCTAAGCACTTCATTAATGTGTTTCTAAATTATTCACTTCCCCACACCCACACTTGCACCTACTCCTGATTCTGGCAGCTAACTTATATTTCAGTGTTGCGTTTATGCATAAATACAGTAATTATATTAATTACAATCTCCTAGTCATTCTATTCTAGAGAAGCATTAAGTGTTTTTAGTGTAGTGGCATGCGAGATGCTTAGGAGAATATGATATGACTTCCCTTAAGGATATTTAGGTTTTAGCAATACTTGTGTAGAATAAAATTTGTGAGCCTTTAAGATTTGGAAAATACCTTAGCCCAAACCAAAATTTGGGATTTGAATTAAAGCTAAGAATTCAACTTTTATTCTTAAAAATATGAAATTTTGTATATTCTTATTGCACTCAAATAAGGGGTTCCTTATTTACATGTAATATCTTATGCAAATGGTTTACTTGAATGACATTTATGTAAGCAAGCTTGTATTAGTAGTTTGTCTATCTATTTATTAGTAATAGCAGTCTATCCTTGACTATTCCCACCTTCAAATGGTAAGAAAAAAAAACATAGTATTTGAAGGCCTTTTGGGTCAAACACCATGCTGTACTAGTTTGTTCGGCACTTGTTCAGGTGCAAGCCACTTTGATCATTCCCTTACTGACAGTATGAGCCTGGTTCAACCAAACCGAGGTGTAAGGCATACCGGTGGTACAACCACTTGTCTGATACAGAACATTCCAGTCAGTGTGGGGCTGGTAAATATGAGATTTCAGTCCTTGTGATAAAATTCAGGTTCATCGAAGAAACTGCAAAACATGAATCAGCTTCAAAATTTCTAAAGGTCTTCTGTGCTGTTTGACTTTCTCATATCTTTAATATAAATATCCCTAATATATATGGTGATCAATCTCCCAGTGGTATCTTTGTGAGGTATTTTGGAAGCTAGTATCATCTAGCCATATGCGCAGTAAACTTATGAAAAGGTATAAGTCATGATGCATTGCCTATATGTTACAAATTGTATCTTAAGCATAGTTTATCTTAGCTTCAAAGATTTACTTTACATCAACACTTTTCAGATCATATTGACATGCAAGTAAACTTGATAATGCCTCAAGCATATTGTGGTTTAATTTATTCTAATGCTAAGATTCAGCTATTCTGCAGTACAGTGGTCCAGCTAAGGATGCTCTGGCATATGCAAAATGGCTTAAAGAAGATCATAGGTTTTCTGATATTTTGGTGCAGACTTCACCATCTTTTGATGGGCATTCTTTTCCACGTTTGAAACTGCGGTATAAACCTTCACTTGTACAGGCAAGCAATGATGTTCCTTTAATTATTTTTCTTATATTTTATTTCTTTATTGAGACATTCAATTGTCTATACTCCATAATATGCATATTATTGTTTAGAAAGCTTTAGAGGCTCTCCTTGCATCGTGCCATACACATATCTTGTAGTAAAGCCTTGAGGCAAGTGGGTGAGGTTATTTAAAGGATGCATATTCATCACACAAGGAGGCCCATGTGAAACAGAAACTACCTAATTCTATGCCTATCCATAGACACATTGACAATAGCCTTCTATCATTTCTGATCTAATGTAATGCAAGTGATGGCTCATCTATTTATTCTGTGAGGCTTAGGTGTGATAGGATTTGTTTCAGCACACTTTAAAACTTCACATAAATATTAATCATATTTGTTCTGAACCTAAGCATTTGATGCAATGTTAATCATATATATTTTGTTCGGAAACAAGTCCTAATTTAACATTCATATCATATGATTCATATCATTTACTGATGCTTTTGGTTGTTTTTTATTGTATTCTTTTTATAACAAGGAGATGCATGATGTTTATGCCTTATGCCTTGGACCCATATTCCTTAGCTTATTCAATACTCCAAAAGACTCATTTACAAATTTTGTCATTTTAAACACATTGCATATCTTCCTATTGAAGCTGCTCCATTCATTCAGATAAATTGCATTTCATCTCCTAGCAAAGATTTTCTGGTGACGTTGTACAAGGCTCTTGTATGTTTTGATGCACATTTCCAATTTCCTCTTATTATTCCTATCTTGCAATTAATGAGAGTTAATTATAAAGCTGTTGAAATATGTTTTCAGTTGGAAGGAGGAATTGCACACCTTCCTTTGTTGAACCCCATGATGCAAGCTACACCACTATCTCCATCTGAATGGAGGAAAGATTGCAAGCTATGACCAGTGCAGATGTACTATCAGGGAAAGCAGATAGCTTGGTTCTAACAGGAATTTTCTACTGCTGGATGTGAGAAATGGTAACTGCCTTTGAGTACCTGCAATTTGATATGAAAGCTCAATTATTTCCTCCATAACCAAATTAATTAGAAAACACATATGATTTTTTTTCTATTTTTTTTCTGTTGCACATATATGCAAGCTGTCAGGTATAATTGCCCTGAAGAATTCAGTACATTATATCTAAAATCGTCATAAATGATGAATTTGATAACACATTAAAGGATAGCTCCTTTTTCACTTTAATTTAGATGTGTTCATGGTCTAGAAGAAACTTATAATATCTACATTCATTCTTGAGCTGAACCAATAAGGTAAGCCTCCCCACTTGCCAATTGTGGCCTTCTAGATTTTGTTGCTGTTGTCTTGCTTCAAGCAGCCTTGATGAAAATTTGGCACCAATTCAAGGAGAGAACTAGTCAAAATGTTCTTGAACTTTTGTAATCACATGGTTCATATCTTGATCCATAACTTTAAGTCCATCTGGATGAGCAAAGGCATTTCTGTTAGTGCCAAAACAAAGAGTTTGTATTTTCATTATAGAATAATGAATATAATGGAAATTAAGGGGCGTTTTAGTCTTTTTAGATGCTTGTTACCAGTGAGAATAGGTTAGCAATTGGAGGGAAGAATCCTTCTGATTATGGAAACTTGAGATCATGAGATCCCAATGAAATAGGGTTTAGGGAATTCAACTTCTAAGCGGAACCATGCCTCCTAATCCCATTTTTTTTTTTTGCTTTTTGAGCCCCATGGAAGCCCCAACTAGATGCTTTCTTTATCGAGTTTCTTCTCTCCCATTGCTATCTTGTCTCTCAAGGTTGGCTAAAATTCATTAAGTTATCAAACATGCAGCAAAAGTGTGAAATGCAACACAAAAGCGAAGGAGGAACCAGTTTCCTGCTTTTTACTTCAATTCTGACTATTCTCCAGTTCTTCTAGTTTGTCAAGTCTTAAAACAGTTTGTTGTCATCTAATTATGGTTGTCATTTTAATTGTATAAAGATCAACCAATTATTGTTTTGAGCTTAAAATGGCAGAAATTCTTAGTAGAAAACATGAATAAAAATTTGACCCATAACAGAAGAAACAACCAAAAGGCTCAACATGGTGGCATTTAAAGATTGTTGCGGAGTTATGTTAACTCCCCTCCTTGCACTTCTACTGGTAGGAGAGGTCCCAACTGGAAGAGCAAGAAAGTGTTGGAAATTGCAGAAAAGTGTTGGAAATTCCATGTTTCGAATAAACGATATTTCAGAAGTGCTTCTTTCTGTTCGTTCCAACACTTACAATGTACATTTGGAACATTATCCATGTTAATGTGAGGCTCCAAATTAATAATAAGAAAATGGTTCAGGATTCACAAGTCCTTTCGAAGTCATTTTGTTTTAAGCTGGGATGATTAAATGGTACTGACTTCATGTCTGTTTCTTGATCTGATAATTAGGTCTGCACAAACCTCTGTAACTCATACCTGTATTTGATGATGATTATACTTGATAGGTTATACCAAATCCACATTGAACTAATATTGATTTTATTCTTTGATCATTATTTCAACTATAAGCAGGATTTAAGATATTCTTGTTGTTCTCCTTTTTGTCCATGACAAAGATCAGCGGAGTTTATTTCTTACTTCACTTATTGATTATTTATTTTCATTTGGGGTGGCTGGATGAAACAAGCTTATCCATAGAGACATACATAGCAAGCATTCCTCCAAATACTTGAGCTTGGGACTTGGTTTTTCATATTTTATTTTTCATTCATACCTTCTAATTGAGTAATATAATCTAATTTGATATGTACCTTTCTATGTAGGGTAACAAACGTAAAAATCTCTCAATTTTTTTATCATTGACAGTGCTCAGCTATTTCTGTAATTGATTATGAACAGGCTATGAGTGGGATGTTGGCCATTTTCAAGGAGCCCAACGACCTCATGTGGATTGTTTTAGAAGCACCTCTTTTGGGCTCTCTAACGAAGAGGTATGATCATTATTTACCTGAGAATGTAGCTGGATGAGCAATTAATTTTGATTTTTAGTTCTTTTAATTGTAAAGTAATAAAACCTTTGAATACAACTCTCTAGGCTACTATTTTGTTTGAATTATTTTTTTCGTGAGAGAAAGGGAGGGAGACCCACCTACATTAGTTACCCATGTTCCGGTACTTGGGAAAAGCACCCGCTAAGATTCGAAGCCAACCATTGGTTGCTAAGTAGAAGGGTATGACCACTAGGGCAAGCCTCAATTCATCATTCTGTGGAACTTGTATAAGCTGGAAGCCAGATCTTTTTGTTCTTGTAAATGAATTTATAAATGGAATTATATCAATTTAGATTTTACTACTAGAGAGAATAAAACCTATGGGATCACACACATAAGAGGTTGTGTTTGATTAGATGGTTGGATTTACTTGACTGGACTCAGTTTAAATCTGAGTCAATAGGTTGATATATCGAAGGTTTGATTGCTCAAAGAGTTGACATAATCAAACCCAAAAGCAAAAGGACTCTTGACAAACTTTGAACAGTCAAAAGTGATCGGTCAAAGTTTGATTCATTTATGTGAATGACACTCAGAAGGACTCCTTACATCTAAGAGTTGTGGCATTATCATTCTCCTCATGCATGATTGGATCATGCCCAAGAAACTTCATGTGAATGTTGGCGCCTAAGAGTTGTGAAGCCCCAATGCTTCCTCATGCACGTTCAAGAGTCCTTAATTAAGACTTGGACTGGTCAGAGGGTTTGACTCAAAGCCTTGATTCCTAGTGTTAGAAAAGGATTGATTTACGCAGTAGAAGGAATATATGGAATTAATTTTAATTAAAATGCGAAAATCTCATTTCGAATCAATCTGGATCCCTCATAGTTATTAAGATTAAGATTACTATAAGAAGTGAGATCAAATCATCACCTTTGCATGGTAGATCTACACCGTAATCTGATGATCGTGGATGTCTTCTTGGTCCTTTTGAAGTCGCATAAACATTCGATCTCTACAGGTATCCACACGAGGCTTTGATCTGATCAAGAATGTCTGATTTCATCGGAGTGCTAGCTCTCTTACAAAGATCCTTCTTTTCATGGTGGATTTCTTTCCTTTTATCGCTAAAAATTCTTCTCAAGGATTTTAAGCCTTTTCTCTTTGCAAATCACTTTTCGCACAGAAACGGATTAGGGATGTTCTCAGTTTTGCTTAATTCCCTTCTCAAGAAAATCTAGTAGTCCCTTTTTTCTCTCTTATCTTTTGACTTGCACCCTCCTTGGGTGTGGAACCTTTCCATGTAAGATAGGATGTGGCGTCCAACTCCTTGGATGTGAGATATGAGGGGCCATGAGCTTGGGGCATCCAACTCCTTGGGCATGAGAAGTGGTTAGGCGTGAAACAAGAGGGCACTAGACAAGGGGGCACAAGGAATGCTTGGCATGGGAGAGATTAGGCGCATAACCTCTTTAGGCATGAGATTTGATCTCATCTTATAATTAATGTGAACCCTATCACATAAAGTCTTAGTGCAACAAGTCTTTGACATGTCATGACTTAGCAAGGACTCTTGGGCTTTGGGCATTAGCCTTGGGGCATCCAACTCTTCGACGCACACCTCCATATGGCGTAACAAATAATATGGCGCCACTCTTGGGGTAGGAGTCCTTCTGTACATCAATCACATTGATGGATCAAACTTTGAGGGATCAACTTTTGATCATTCAAAGTTTGTTAGGAGTCCTATTGCTTTTGAGTTTGATTGTGTCAACTTTTTGATATTGTCAATCTTTGATATGTCAACTTAAATCCAACCATCTGATCAGACACATCCTCTTATGTGGTGATTTCATA
This sequence comes from Elaeis oleifera, assembly GCA_000441515.1. NCBI lineage: Eukaryota > Viridiplantae > Streptophyta > Magnoliopsida > Arecales > Arecaceae > Elaeis > Elaeis oleifera. The sequence continues at coordinate 41,174 of KE506734.1, read as the reverse complement.
GGTTCTATTCTGTTTGATAGTGAGATATATTATGATCTCCATCTACAATATCATTGAAACTCTTTTCAATGAGTTGGAATAATTCTACTCATCCCAATAAGAATTATCGACCATTAAGATAATTTTATAAGTCCCATAATCTATCAGTGACGTCTAACAGGATGTAGTGGCATTCCAGCAGAATGGAATGGATGAACGTTTAGGTGCAGTTACCGCATGATACAGTCCTATTGTGAGTTCTGACTAGATGGAGGTTATGGAATTACTTATCAAATTCCATCATCTATCATATGTCTAATTTATTCGACTTGAGTTTCTGATATGAAAATGCTGAAAATCTTTTTTTACTATTCATACTGTCCTGACCAAGATCTTCTGAACTTAATCTCATAAATAATATAGGACTATCTCTCTTATCTAACAAGGATGATAGATTCTATATAGATGCACACGCTACTACAATGAACCTACTATAGTCAACATGCATCGTAAGGGTCTATATGGCTAGGAACCAAGTGTATGTATAGTCAAATTACAGCAACCTCATTGTGAATTGCCGAGGCACCATATGTCAAAGGACTAGTCACACTACTATAGCATCGAGTAAGTCTCTAATGAGTGAGTAGACATTCAAGTGACTTTTGGTATCGATCACGCTCGGTACCCCTGTTCACTAATAACTATCTATCTGCACTATTGCTTCAATATCCCTACACTGTAGATTTGAGACTTGTCTATCCTTCAAAAGTATCACACCTCCGATCCGAGATTGTGAGCCTAGGAGTCATGACAACCACCGCATACTCATAAATTTTTTTTCATAAGCATACAAGGTATTTCAACACGATATCATAAAGCAACAGTGGAATAAATTTAAATAATTAATGTTCAATTTTAATTCAAATAAATAAATCAAATGTCTTACAAAATAAGAATCTATGATCGTGAATCAAATCTGAATAAAATCTAATCTAAAATAAAATATCAAAGTCTGCCTCTAATTCACTCACCAATATCGAATCTCCAAATCAAGCTAGTCCTCTAAATCTATAAAAATAGTAAAATAAGAGTAATGAGCTAGATAGTCTAGTAAGCAATGATTATTTTGATTAGATAATTCATGTGATAATATAAATTACAATTATCGAAATACATTATCATTAATCAGTACATAAACATAATCCAATTCATTTCAAAATATTAATTCAGTAATGTAAGTATCTTTCAAATATTCACATATATAATCATATATCTGATTTCAAAATCGATCGTATGCAAAAATCAGATTCAAACAAATTCTACGTAACTCATCAATCTTTCATTATGACCAGTGACCACACTTACATCTTGTGGCTAGACCAGAATACCATACTTACACCCTGTGGTGTGGTCAGAATACCACACTTATACCTTTTGGTCGGGCCGAAATATCATACTTATATCTTGTGATCGGGCCAGAATATCACACTTATACCTTATAGCGGGACCGGAATTCCACACTTATATCTTGTGGAGGGTCGGAAAACCACACTTATACCTTGTGGCGGAGCCGAAAACAGAATCATGAGCTCAAAGTGCCAATGCATAACCCCAATTGGTAGGGTTCAGAACATAGCCAGGCCAAAAGTTCAAAACTGATTCGTAACAAAATTCTTTTGATATTTTATAATCAAATCAAAATATGCATATATGATTTCAAATCAGTAAACAGTTACGATAATTTCATATCAATTTCCATTCAAAACATATTTTTATGAGATTCATAAATCACATAAATCAATTAATAATTTTATTCTATATTCAAAATAATATTATATAAATAAAAGATTTAGAGAAGGTGGATCGTGACTTACCTCACACGTGCTCCAACGAATCCAAATAATTTCAAAATTTCTCTTGCGAAATCTAAACCCAAAATCATACTTTGATGAAACTTAATCTTAATTATTTTTAAATAAAAATCCTAAATCCTCATAAGGCTGGCTGGCTATGCGATGCACGTGATATTTAGTCGGTCAAATATAGGACATCAAATCAATCCACTATGAATCAAGAGTCAAGGTAGGATGCTACGATACAATCGACGATGAGATCTCATGATGCTTGACCTGATCAAAGTGAAAATCAGCAACTGTCCAATAGTTAACGATCAAGATCCGTTCATCAAGATCTATCAAGACTAAAGGGTCTTTCTAAAATCCAGAAAATCTTAGAAGGGACAATCCGAAAGGTGACACTTTTAGAGAGAGAAACTGGTAGAGAGAAAGTCAGGTTTCTTAAGGAGAGAAAGTAAAGAGAGAGAGTGGAGAGAGAAAGCTAGACTTTCTAGAGAGAGAAAGTGGAAAAGAGAGAGGGAAGAGAGAGAATCTTTCTTTTTCTCTTC
>KE506733.1:51635-68303 GCA_000441515.1 Elaeis oleifera | reverse complement strand
AATAATTTTTATTAATTCATAATTCATATACATATACAAAAATGAGTACAACCGTCAACAGACTGACGATTGGCTTTGGGATACTATTCCCAACAGTGAGATCAAATCATCAACTAAAATATTTGTGGACAAACTGCTTATGAATCTCAATAAAAAAAAACAGCTATTTTAGGACATTAACTTTCAGCTAATGTCCATTTCAGAATGCAAACTCTTCGAGTTTTCAAAGAAAGATAATTTTTAAAAAAATTCAGATAAAGTGAGAGCTAATGCTATTAGAATTTCTTAACAGAATGGACCACGTGACTTGCACATGATAGCCATCTCAAAGAGGCTCTATGCTTCCTCACTTGTCACTGTCTCCTAAAAAGTGCCTTAGAACACAGCTCCATCCCAAGCTCATGCAAGTCCAAGTGAGCATCTAGATCAATGCCAACCTGATTGCGGAACAGCTGAGCAAAATCAAACAACCAATCATCAATCTCAACTTCCTTGCACTCAGCATGATTACATTCCTTCTTTCCATCCACAGTGCTTTCTTTTGGAAGCTCTTTCTCCTGGTCCGTCTTTATGACCCCATCATTGTTCACTGCATCTAACCCAAAATCCGCTGCTGAAGAATGAGACAAGCTCTCATTCACTTTAATCAACCCTCATCCTCCATTAGCTTCTCTTCTTCTTCTTCTTCTTCTTCTTGCGGTAGTGAAGGTTCTTGCTCGAAGCTCACATCCATAGTGTGAAGCCTCAAAACTTGAAGCTTCTCATCCATATTTATTTCAGGACCTTCTTTGCCATCTTTTGGAGGAGCAAGCTGATTGGCACAAGATTCAGCCAATCTAAACTCCGCAGCACTAGTGATAGTAACAACATCACCTTCAGCATCCTTATACTTGATCAACACTGATTTTGATGATGGGAACTGATTCGCCACCACTTCTCTCAATGTCTTGAAACTGCACTTGGCTGGCATCTGGGCGAGCCTTATGTCGTGGTCATAGATGAGCTTCAAAAGCCTCTAACGAGTGAACACCGCCCCTGCAGTAGCAGCAGAATTCAAAACTGACCCCTTTTCGAGGCTCGATTGCAACTGCTACTGTTGTGATCTTGAATTATTACCTACACCCAATGAGGCTTTAGTACTAGTAGAAGGCTTGGAGGGGATTTGGGCCTAGGGCCATTGGGGAGTAAGGAGGAGCTTGGGGCCACTGGTGCTGCTGATCATTAGGAGGGCGATGAGAGATTTGGTGGGTGGGGTCAAGGGTGGGAGGACCTTTTGGGGATGGGGCAGACGGGGAGGTTGGGGCTGAGGCCGACGATGGGAGCAACGGTGCGAATAGCGAAGGTGCCGAGGGCGGCGGGGAGGGACAGTTAAGGGGTCGAGAGTTGGGAAGGCCAGGGCTGATGCGAGGATGGCACGGAGGTGGCTAGTAAGGTTGAGGGCATCGTGGTTGGAGGGATCGACCTCGAGGAGGGCCTGGACGTCCTAGAGGGCGAGGTCGGGGTGGCGAAGGGCATCGAAGGCACGGACGCAATGGAGGAGGGCACGGGAGATGATACAAGGAAAGTCATGTGCAAATCACGTGATCCATTCTGTTAAGAAATTCTAATAGTGTTAGCTCTTGTCTTATTTGAATTTTTTAAAAAAAACTTTGTTCTTTGAAAACTTAAGAAGTTTGTACCTTAAGATGGACATTAGTTAAAAATTAACGTTCTGAAATGACTATTTGCCCAAAAAAATATTTACATTAGGAGATTAGCCTGAGAATTTGTCCTTCATGCTTTTTAAACACTCATCATGACATCAGAAAGAAATCAGTTATTTCGGCATCTAAGGAGCCTCCTATGAAGGTAGAACTTCTATCTTAATTTTCCGACTTGGTTGCCTTCCCCAAAATGAAAACTCGGAGTTCAATGCAAAAATTTTTGAGTAATTAGGTGACTAGAATGGTTTTCTTTATGGCTAACACAATCAGTAAGAAAAATAGGTGGAAAGAGCATACAGAATCGATTAACGCCCAAAATAAAGAGAAATTCTTTGTGCATCACGGGTGGTGTAGAAAATCCGATGTAGAGCGCACTGCTTTATGTGATTAGTCCACATAGCCATTACTTTCCAATGCGCATATAATACCTGCAGTTTCACTTTTTATTTAAAAATTTTGCATGACGAAAATACCTCTGTTCTTTAGAAAAATTATAACATCCTGTGGCACATTATGACTTCCTACATGCAAAATGTCATAATTTTGTCCAAAAAATTATGACATTTTGTGATATATGATGATATCCTACGTCAAATTATGATTTTTTGTATGCAGGATGTTATAATATGACCCAAGATATCATAATATAACCCAAGAGATCATAATATAGAAGGGACATTTTTATCCAACCACTTTTCAATGCACATTTAATAACTACAATTTTATTTTTTATTAAAATTTAATGATGAAAATATCTCTACTTTTCAAAAAAATTATGATATTCTATGATATATTATAATATTCTGCGTCAAAATTATAACTTCCTACACAGGATGTCATAATATAGATATAAGATGCCATAATTTTTTTCAAACAACGATGATATTTTCACCATTCAAAATTTTCAAGCGCAAAATAAAACTACAGACATTAAATGCGTATTAATAAGTGATGGCTACGTGGACCAATTACATAAAATGATACACTCCACATCAGATTTTGACACCACCCACGGTGCACAAAAAATTTCCCTTAACATGAATTCAATTTCTGCTAATATTGCAAGTAGTTTCCAAGGGATAGTTTTCACCTACAGCATCCTAATAGATGAAAGACAGAAATGCAACAATAGACACCTGAACAATCGTAGAGAACAGGCAACAGAAAAAGCAACAGCATCATACGCCGACCAAAAGTTCATGCAAACATTTTTCTTAAGAAGGCTCTTTTTGGATAGATGTGTATCAACAATATATAGAGTTTCAAATTTTTCCGATGGAAGTAATCCGGCCCACAACCTATCATACATCGATGAGATGTCCTCCTTTGAAATGCCAAGGGGTAATTAGAACAATAAACAAAAAAAAATTATCTATAGATCTTTAGATTGATCGAGACTTACTTTTAAGTCCCTAAACTTTTCAGGTGGAATAAAACCTCCTTGAACTGCTTAAGAAGTAGTTTTTAGATCCCTACCATCTAATCATATAACCGAATAATAAAACTATGTAACCGGATAAGACAACAGTATAACCAAAGCATATATCTGTATAACCTGCACATAAATCTGCATAATCAGTTATTGAAACTAGATAACCAGAGAACTGTGTAACTTATGTAACCTGTGTAATCTGAACATAAATCTGTGGACGACAGAAACCTAAAACAATTCCTCAAGCAGTTCAAGAAGGTTTTATTCCACTTGAAAAGTCCAGGAACTTAAAGTAAATCCAGATCAATCTAAGAACTTATAGATAATTTTCAAGAAAGTTTTATTCCACTTGAAAAGTCCAGGAACTTAAAAGTAAATCCAGATCAATCTAAGAACTTATAGATAATTTTTCTTAAAACAACAAACTACATAGGTTAAATGTACTCAAAAAAAATAATAAAATAAAATAAAAAGGAACTACGTAGGTTAAGAAGTGAAATTGGCAGGTGATCCACACTGTAACTGCCTCAAGATCTGTCTCATGGATTTTTCTTGAGATAAACAATAATTAAGGAAATTAAACTTAACCAACATGTTTATTCATAGATGCCCAAGATTAGCTGCTGACAGAAAAATGACACCCAGTCTCAATGGCACTGAGTATCCTGCATGGCCCTAAAGCATTGCAAGGGAGATATTATCTCTTCACATCTAAACAGCCATCATATGCTTCCAGGTACCGCAGGAGGGCCAGGAAACCATGACTCCAAGAAGAATTCTAACTGCAGAAAAAACAAAGTATATACAATATTCAGCTGCATATAATGTGGATTGAGAAGCTTAAAACTAGGCATAGTTTAATTCAGGTACATTAGACATTAAGATTAAAAAATGATGATCATAATCTATAAGAACCTGCACTGTTTAGCCCAACATGAGCTGTAAAAGAGTTCAGTCTGGATATTGTACAGGCCTACGAAAAAATACGAAGCTGTAAATGAACTTTCATTTCGAAACACAGCATTAATATTGCAATACAACCACACTTGCACACAAGAAGATTGAACATAATAAACAAAGTGCCCATGCACAAGTTATTTCCATCCTCATTCATCAATAAACTTCAAGATATTTTCTGCATATTAACTTGGCAAGTGAGAATCGCAAGCATGGATAAGATGCATGCAAGGAGGCTAGCAAGAACAAACTGAAAAAAGCAACTTTGATTCCTAAGGGAAGATATCTTGTGTTTTCTCTCAACAGACTTCATATCAGATCTCTCCACCACCAATTCATAATCATGAATCCTAACTCACCCAACACTAAAGAACTCACTAAAAACTTCTTTGTTTGACTGCTCCTCCATTCTTGCCACCATTAAAGAAACTCAGATACCACACTTGGCAATCACATGATCATGCATCATCAGGTCCATGATAGTGCTAAAGGACATCTTAGTCAATCCTTTTGTGATCAGAGTTCAAGTCATTGCTATTAACACATCTGTCTTGAAGCTGCCCAGACCACTACCAGTTCCAGCAGTGGTGGTCCTTAAATTGCAGATTGGAAGAAAATTTCTTGTCTCACATTTGTTATTACAGAAATTTTATTTACAGGCAACAATAATTAAAATTCAGGTACTATAAATACAATTGGCATCCCATTCAGTAGACTTTGAGCCAGAACCCAATATTTTTAATGCATAGGACAAACTCCAAATAAACATTAAAAAAGGTTTTCAGTTCCCATGCAAATCAACCCCAAAATTCTGTTCCATGTTCCCCAGGCAGCCACAGGGACCACAAGAAAATTAGTTACAATCATTTGCCAACCAATGAACACCAATATCTCAGGGCAGATTATCAAACTATCTAGAATTTAGCAATGAATTCATAAAAGCTTGGTATTCTCACAGGCATCAGGATCTATGAGTTTAAAAGAGAAGGAATAACATCCAGAACAACATATGCATATATGGTTCATTATATTACAAATAGTATCTCAAATCAGTGAAGAGGAGATTGATTTTGTGTTCATGAACTCGAACAGGGGAAAACAGAAGAGTAAAACCAACAGAAGTTTGTGACAGATAAGATGAAAAAGCTTCTGATTGAAGGAAGATATAGCCCTGAAAAAGGACTTATACATCCAAATCCATAAACTGAGAAGAGGCTTATTTGGCTTTGGTTACATTAGTCTCAATAATATACTGCAGTAGAAGAATAACATATTTGTTCATTTACACTTATTCATAGTTTAAAAAGTAGACAGAGAAGATGGGCTGTTATAGATCACATCAGGAAATAGCAAAAGATGGATGGGTAACCCTACAATCGACCCAAAACGATTAAGAAAATGCAACCACAAAAAATAGAGAGAGAGGTGTGTGTGGAAGATCTGGGTCTGATTATCCCAATACCTTCAATAGCTTTCCTTACCCTCTCTTTCCCTTCTGATACCTTGTTTATATACAAGGTGCATAGTAAATTGGCCCAGCACACATTGTGCTCAGTGAAACTAGGACTAGGAATTGAAACTACAAAAGATGATATATCATATTACTGTCAAAAATTGGTCCCAAATGACCAATTTTTTCAAGTATCAAATATGTTCAATTTCAACAAACTTGGGGTTTCCAAGTTATCTCGATTAATCAGAAATGCTACAGAAGTAAACCCCATACCATTATAATTTCAAAACTATGAATGAATCATAAACAAAGTCCAAAGTAGAATTTCCTATATTAGCAAATATACAAAAATGATCTCTTGCCATCCAAAACAAAAAATATTAGCTGTCTTTTTAATGGCTAATATTCATGCTGCATTATGGTAACCTCATAACAGAAAATTCTACAATGGTTCTGCCAATGGTTACTCTTATCTGCTGATTGCAGGTTCTTCATCAGCCAAAGAAACAGTAAATGTTTTTCATCATGTAAAACGAATAAAGCACCTTTTGCCACAACTAGATTTCCGTCCACTAATCAAAGAATCTAGAATGCAATTTGTATACACTCAAGGGCCTTACTAAATTGACAACCAAAACCATCAAGTAAGTCCTCATGACACATTACGCTGATTCTTGACAAACAAAGTTGCAATCAGTAACCAAATCCATCAAAAATTGGTATCAGTTACATCAAGTTTTCATTTTATTGCCATCGGGTATGCATTATTCAGCTTTACTCCTGTTACTGCCAATAAACAACAGAATGAGAACCCACCAAATCTTACGAATATTTGTGATGACTCGTCATTATTAAAGAAAGTGTAAGAAGTTTAAGGACTAAATAAGTATTGGTAACAGCAGTAAAATATGCTTAAAGAAAGTATAAGATGTTTGACTACTTCATCCTATCAGCCTCCTCACTGTAAAGAAGATGTTTAACAAGAATGATGAGTCATAACACTTCATGCAAAATTCACAGAACGTTTCATCCATGTAGCATTCCAGGTTATGCAACCTCCAAAAAAGATATAGTTTCTTGTTCAACATTTACGGTACAAATTCAATTAAATCTGATCTAGATCTAGTTTTCTTTTGAATAATAGCAAAAAGCAACAGACAAGTGAAAGAAAGATGTAGAAATTGCCAGGATCAAGTAGTTTTAGAGAGAAAAGTAGAGCATAAGCATTGAATGACATAAAGAGTGTAAAATAAAGGCCCATACATCTATTATTTCTTTTGCATATGGTAGACATTTTTGTTTGTACAAGTGGGCAATCACACCATTCTAGTGTGAGTACAATCCAAAAAATCAGAATACAAAATATCACGAAGTGTCCATGGGCAGTTGTCGCCTTGACGCTAGGTCCAGTCACTAGTGTGCTTGGCAACAAAAGATGCAACCTAATCCGTAGTGCTGTTCGCCTCCCAAAAACGTGCCAAACAGACGTCACGATGGAGAGAGGAAGGCACCTCCAGATGTTACGGAACAGTAGATGAACTTCCAGATGCCTTGTCTCATCCCAGATTCAACCAATGACTGTGGTTAAGTCATCCTCAACGAAAATCCTTTCCACCCGTCGCTCCACTCTCACGCAAATGATGCCCGCCCAAGCAACATGGAGTTCCACTTCAGGGATGAACGACTTGTAAAGATGAGAACCCTCCTACAACCAATAGCCTGGCATCCAGACCTCGGATAACATAGTCCGCACCATGTCCACACCACGTCTGCCATCCCTAACACTGCCATCAAAGTTGATCTTGACAAACTCCGAGGGAGGAGACTCTCAAGAAATCAAAACAATCCTCCGACTTGTTGTAGGTGCAGCAAAGAAGTCTCAGGATCTTGGGGTGACAAGGGACATGTCGGTAGTGTCAAAACAACTGTACTCCTCAGCTAAACAGCAGGATCTCTCCAAAACTCAATGCACAGGCACTATCTCAGCTTCAAAGACTAGGTTATTCCTGGATAGCCAAATCTAATAGGTAATGTACGCCATCCTACCACCCTAGGGTGCACCCTCGGTAATACTCCGATGGATCACATCCAAGGCTGACCACCTGCTAACCCCCAAATCAAACATGCCCTCAAGCAACAAAGCAGAGCATGCTCCATTGCCTCATCCTTCAGCCCGCAGATCGAGCAGTCTGCCGGAAGCTTCATGCCTCTGTCCCTAAGTAGTGTCTAAGTCGGCAATCGATCCTAGACAATCTTCCAGAAAAAAATCTGACCTTAAGGCAAACAATCACTCTTCAGATCTAAGCAACCTCGATCCTTCTCTCTGGAGCTGGCCTACTCATCTCAACGAGATTCCTAGCAGAGACCTTAAGACCGGCCCACACCCTCAAGTCATGGCTTTGAGGGCAAAAATTGGGATAGAAAGAATCCTATCAACTAGCTGACCACCAAGAAGATGGATAACATCCTGAGCCCTCCAACCCCGTCGTTGGCAGCGATCAAATCACAGACTCGCAGGCAGTCGTCCACCTCCGTGCTAACGTAGGTAGGCTAGCAAGAGAGGGGCAAGTTGGAGATCCAAGCATTCTGACCACATCAACCGACATCCCATCTCTAATCAGCCATCTGACCTAAGCCATTACTACTGGAGCGTGGATGCAAATCTCCCTCCAAATAAAGGAGCAGCCGTGATCAATCCAAATCTGGGATCCCTAGGTCCATGCCCCATATCAGACCCTCATCATCTTGCTCCAAAAGTAATTAGGCTAGATGAGGAATCTAGCAGCATATCTGATAATCTAGCCTCTCTTCTAATCAGCAATGATTGGATCCCCAAGCCCCCATCCCGTACAGACTGGCAAACCACCTCTTAGAATAGCAAGTGAAGCCCATAACTGCCCTATCTATATCCCCATATAAAATTTTGGAACTGCTGCTCCAGGCTTCTGAGATAAGAACACAGCATAATAGTATTTGCCAAAAGATAGACCAGAATGAAACTTAGGACTGATCTAACAAGGGTGGTCCTTCCTATCATGGATAGGGCATTAGCTGATCAGCCCTCGAGGTGATCCCATACCTGCTACTCCATGGGCCTGCAATCAGTCCTCTGAAGTCTTTGTCCCATGATAGAACTCCCTAGGTAGGTCAGAATGCCGATATGCTCCAAAATCTTCAGCCTATCTTGAATCGCCTACTTCATTTAGACCTTCATCGTGCGACTAAAGGTGATCGTAGACTTCTGCAAATTCACAAGCTGACAAGAAGCTCGATAGTAGGCCTCAAAAATAGTCGCGAAGCACCTCGTGTTATGGACAGACGTCTGACCAATGAGCAGGCAATCATCAACAAAAAGGTGCGAAGGCGGCTAGATCCTAAGGGCAGGCTAGTAGGGCTCCAATTCTATCCTCTGAACCGCCATCCAAAAAACAAGAGACAGAGCATCAACATACAAGATAAATAGGTAAAGGGAGAGAAGGCACCCTTGACGAAGTCCACCTGTTGAGTAGAAGAAGTCCGTCCGGGCACCATTAATCAGGATGGCAAAGCTCGGGACCTCTACACGTCCATGATCTAGTCAATCCATCTGTCCTGAAAATCGAACTCGTGGAGCGTCCTATACAAAAACCATCAGCTCATCTAGTCATAAGCCCGCTCCACAACCAGCTTGATCGCCATCAGGCTCTGCCAAATAGGGGCATGCCATAGATCATGCATAAACTCTTGGACAAGCAAAACATTATTGATGATGCAGTGACCACTAACAAAAGCATTCTACTCTAGACTAATCAAGCGAGAAACAACCGACTTCAATCGACCAACTAAGATCCTCTCACATATTTTATAGAGAGTGGTGCAAAGATTGATCGGTCTGAAGTTGCTTCGGAGCCGACACATCAGGCTTCTTTAGAATAAGGATAATCAACATCTTTTTCCACTCCTCAGGAATGCTTCTAGACTCAAAAACCACCTAATATATTTACATTATTGATTTTTTTCTAAGCGAAGTCTTTTGGCTAGCCTTACTTGACTAAATTGGAATCTTTTAAGAGAACCATTTAGCTTCTAATTTGAGCAAATGGAAACTTAGCTAGCTTCTAATCAAAGCAACCAAGAGAAAAGAAACTATGAAATCCTTGAACTCTAAGACTGAATAGGGAACCCACCAATAATGGCCGAATCACATCATAACCGAATCCTAACTGTCTGAGATAAAAGCAAACTCAAACTAAGATAAGTTGGGAACAAATAATGGCAACAAACCCTCTGACCAAGCTTTGGCCTAGCAGCTGGGCAGTGCCCCAACAGTCAGTGTGCTGCACCACCAAGCAAACGAACCCTCTTGACTTCTTCTTTCTTTTTCTTTCCCATTCATGAACCTACATGATATGCCTCCTTAACCATTCCAAAATCATGATGTGCAGTAAATCAAGCAGCATGTTCATATTTGGCATATGCACTAAAACTAGAAAGATATTGTGCACTGACAACATTGTTCTACGAGAAATATGTTTAATGGATGATTGACTAAGCAAAATATGGCAGCACATGCAAAGCAAAGTAACTATGGATTTGTGCAGCATCCTTTCCTGCTATTAAGAAACTTCCATCAACAGTAAACAATCCAAAATTCAGTTGAATCAAGCTTGGAACTTTCATAAATCATGCAGTTTCTCTCCACCTCCTCACCATGCTACCAATATTCCAACTCTTATGTGCTTGCTAACCAATTTTATGATGGTTCCAACAATCCTACCAACCCAATCAATGAAAAAGTCAAATCAAATCTGAGAAGATGGCACAGTATACCCAAACAAACATGATTGAGGAAAGAATGAAGCAAATCCTAATCTAACATATCACAAAGGCAGTACCTGTATTTAGCAATTCCCTTGCAACTAAATGTCAAGCATCATGATCATCTTTACTTACCCAAGAATTATTTTCCATGCTTTGGCTTATTAATCCCAGATTGTAATTCTTTCTCCAATGTTGGTGCAAGTGACTCTTTTAAGCACTAAACCTTCCCCGTATAAGCATAGAAAAAGATGGCACAAGGTCTTCTTCTTTCATCACAAGATACACCTCTAGTTGTATATTGTTGTGGGTTAAACATTTACACATTACAATATTTATTAACTGATTGTTGCATTATCCTGTACTTCTGCATTTACTAGAATGGCAACAATAGAAACAGGAATGAAAAGGCAATGAACCACTAGAAACCTTTAAGGGTGCATTTGGTTAGTGACCAAAATTGGAATTGGAATTAGAATCCGAATGGATTGGAATGGGAATCGGAATGGCTATATTCCTTGACACATTTGGTTTATGACCAAAATTAAAATCGGAATCAGAATGGGATTTCAACACCAAAGTAAAGTAGGGATTGGGTTTTGGAGGATTGGGGTATCCTATTCCCTCCTAGAATCAAAATGGGAATCAGATAGCCCCCAACCAAATGGCTTAAATAGGAGTCACTCATTCCCATTGCCGTTTCAAAGTCCAAGTTGCCCCAACTAAATATGCCCTAAAAGTAATGCTACAGGACTAATTCTTGTACCAAAAATCTTCCCTTCACTGCTGTAATGCCACATGGTTCAGTAGAGGTTTGTGGTATAAGACACCAATCTTCTCGTGTCACATGGCATATCAGAAGTTTAAGGGAAATTTTTGGTAGGAGGATTGGAACCATATATCAACTTTTAATATTCAGCTCCCCATTAAACAATTTTTTCTCAGTTCCTATCATTAGTGAAGAATTTTCCTGGTAAGATCAAGGAGATCAGCTGCAATGATCAAAAAGGTTATTGATATCCTAAATTGGAAGAAATATATACATCAACATTTTTCATTTAACAATTCAAACAAATTTCATCACTTCCCAAAAAAGACATCAATGTGGTGTACTATCACTTTAAGGAACCATGAGAAGTTAATTGCGATAATGACAGCACTAAATCCTTAAATAACATATACTGCCTTAAAATTATAGATGGCTAGAACAAGGTCAATATCTTTGTGGTCTAATAACAATCCGTTTTTTGTAACTAGCCTTTGAATATTCCTTGATTATTTTACGCAATACGCTGCAATGGGTTAAATCAAGGATATAATACAATTTATAAAGCAAACTTTAAGTTTCACATGCACAAAATGTGCTCATAAGTATGCAAAGACAATCTATTAGCCATAGAGTAGAACTACTAGTTTGAAATTTTTTATTGAACTCAAGTACTATGAATATCATACATTCTCATACAAAGCACAACATAGTACATCCATATCAAAATGCAACAAGAGCTAATTTATCAGTCTAGTTGATGTAATGCCGCACCTTCCTAACTGGATGACAGCATGGTGCAGTTGAATCCATCATGAACAAGTTTGTTGATCGCATCCCTGAGTCTAATGTAATCATCTTCCACATTATAGACCTGATGAGAAATTCTCACATACCCAGTCACAGAACTGCTCTGATCCGGATTGTCGTTCTCACCATCCTTTGGAGACTGATGATATACAGGAACCTCAACATGGAATTGTTCCCTCAAGAGGCTCCTAAACTTCTGAGCATCCTTCTCACTTGAAATTCCCAAGCATCCTGGTAGACCAACCATGATCATACTTGGGCACATATCGGGCGGTGACCCAAGACAAGTGCCCCATGACTTGGCCAGCAACTTCCCCATCTCCACAACCTTATCATGATTCCTCTTCCGAATTCCTTCAATTCCTCCTTCAAACCTACTAATGAAATCCATCACTGATGGCACTACGAGCTGGGCGCTGTAATCCCGGGTGCCAATCCACCCGCTCTCCATTGGGAGTCCATTCCCATACTCATGTGAGACCACCGGGTGGTGCAAATCAGACGAGGCCAAGCACTTCTTGGAGTACAAGAATGCAACCGATGGCGGGCAAAAGAACCACTTGTGGAGGTTGCTGGTGTAGAAATCAGCCCCAATGTCCTTCATGTTGACCTCGACGCTCCCAATTGCATGCGCAGCATCGACAAACACCTTGTCTACACCTTCCTCCCGGCAAATCTTGATCAGTTCTTTAACAGGGATGAGGACGCTCGGCATCGCGGTAATGTGGTCGATTACAGCCAGCCGGACGTTCCGACCGTTGAACTTCCCAAGCTCCAACGCCTTCCGGAATTCTTGAACGATCTCTTCGTTGGAGGTCACAGGGAAGGGAGGGGAGCCTCGATAACATGGCCGCCGGCACGGGTAACGTAGGCCTGGATGGACTTCTTGACGGCGCCGTAGGCGTAGTGGAGCATGACGACGGCGTCGCCCTTCTTGAAATGGCCCTCAGTGAAGGCCCACGAAACGTGCTGGAGGACGATGGAGGCGGCAGTGGTGGCGTTGTCCACGAGGGAGACCTCCTCGACGTCGTCGGCATTGATGAGGTCTTTGATGATGGCGCGGGAGCGGAGGAGAGAGGGCTGGAGGCGGTTGAAGAAGAAGTCGTCGGGCTGGCAGAGGAAAAGACGCTGCCATCGGAGCTGGGCGTCGAGGACGGAGGCCGGGCAGCTGCCGAAGCTGCCGTTATTGATGCGGGCGACGGCGGGGTCATGATGGGAAAACTCGTCGCGGATCTCGGCGGCGGAGATGTGGGATGGCGACGGCCGCGGCCGCTTCGGGAGGGGCCGTTGGTGTCGTCGCCGCAGCCGTCGCCGTCATGGCGGCCGTTCTCGGCGTGATGGTCATGGTGGGGATCCATCGGTTGGGGGAAGAGGTTTAGGTTTTCCGGGTGGTGAAATAGCAATGAAGCAACTAGGGTTAGAGTTACAGGCAGGGTTCTTGGGGCAAGCCGGGTGGAGGGAAAGGCGAGCGGTGACGGGACTCCGGCAATTAGTTATCAAGACGGTGAACTTTCCCTATGTATTAGATAATGGTATTATCGGATAACGGTATTATTGTTTACTTCTGCGTTTTTACTGTTACATTTTACAGTATTACACTGCATCTGGTCTTTTTCATTGGTAGAATGTTGCTGGTCAACAGGCTCAGGGTTACAGTTTCTTGTCTTCTTGCTGGCAAAAAGATTTTTCTGAGGAAAAAGATAATGTCCATTATGGTACCACATTATAACAGTTTTAATGGTCATTATGCTATCACGTGCTATGTAATTTATATTTATTTAACAATATTAATAAATGGCAGGAAATAACAGCTTTTTATGTCCGAGCCATTGTTCATTTAATAAAATTATATCTTAAATGATACATTTTTCAGAAAAATCTAAAATTAGTATTTGATTTTATCTAAATGCCAAGTGAAGATCAAATTTTTAAATAATAAAATTATAAAAACCGTTCAAATGGTTTTGAGGGACTCCTATGATGTGTGTAAATAAATAAATAAATATAATATCATGAAAAAAGAGATAATGGTGGTTAATAAAACAATGATCATTAATTTAAAATAATTTTTAATATTCAAGATTTTTATATCAACTTCCTCTCCAAAGGTAAGTACAAATTTCAAGAATTAATATTTTTTATCTAATAAAAATGATGAAAAATATCATTTTTTTCCTCATTGTTATCCATTATTTTCTATTATAAGAGTCATTATCAGTTTTTAACAAAGCAATTCTGATTTTTTGGTTGGATAAGGTCTGCCGTTTACGGGAGAAAAGTGACAGTGACATTATGGATACAACCAACGATGCCAATCAATAATAGTATTATTTTAAATTATTAAATTATTTTATATTTTTTATTAGATTATTATCAGATAGAGAGCTCAAGTGAATACATACCATTTGAGGCTTTTCAAAATTATTTGTTAAAAAATATTATTTCAGGATATCAACAAATTCGAGAGACAAAATTTGCTATTTTCGCTGACACAAAAATTTCTAAGCCAACAAAATCGAATTGCGAGTAATATATTAAATCACTAGTATTTTTTGGGATATTGATTTAAATTATTATAAAATTATTTTTATATTTATTGGTTGTCTTTGTTTAAATTGTTTATCAATCACTTTATTTTTTATAATCATGAATCCTATAATTGTGACACAATAGTTCTCTGACATGCCTAGCTATTATATAAAATGACTAAATGTTAACTTTTGATTCTGAGATATTATTATTTGAAATATTTTGGATTTTATGGGTTAGTATAAATGGATTAGTTGAATAATTAAAAAATTATGACTATTAAAAAATTCTCTAAAAAGTGTATACCATATTCATTTTTTTAACTTTAGTTAGGACATTTGATTTTTCAATTTCTTGAAGAATTATTATTATATCATTAGGTTAGTTGTTTGTAGAAAAAATTCTATCAGTATATTAGTTTATTATTGTATCTTTTGTCGCTATATATTATATAAAAGCTTCTTTAAAAATATTAAAATTTTAGTTCATTATGGGTTTTCGAATGGAGATCATTTTTCAAAAGGCAATAGCCCATGCATCGGACGAACAAAAGTATCACTCTACACCCTTTCTGAATCAGTGCAATAGTAATTACTTACCATATTAGTGAGCTTAGCATGTTTTCTTCAAAATTTACATGATGACATCATTTTTTATTATCTGATCTTTGGGGAGTAAAGTAGAGAAAGACATGCAAGTCTACAAGATCGGTTTTTAATCGCTGTAGCCTGGCACCAGTGCTATTATGAGCATTCTTCTATGAGATTTGTTTGTTGTTACTCTTCAATAATAAAATTATAGATATAGTTTATCCTATTAAAAAGTGAAAGTTGGTTAGTAGATTACTCTACAATAAGAGAGAATCTAATTGGGGTTGCTATCGATTTTTGCTCTGGACAACTAGATCAAAAAGGGACCAGAGTGTCTAGTTTTGATATTACTTGTTTTCCAGCAATGCAATATAAGAGAGAGGATGAATTGGATTTTTAAGAAAATTTATAATTATTTGCATTGAAAAAATAACTTTTAAGGTAGGAGTAAAGAGAACTAAGATAAGTATGTATAGGTATGAACTTAAAAAAATATATATAGTAGATAAGAAAGTCACAAATACAAAGTTATATAGTATTTGGTACCAAAGTCAGTACTTATGTCCACTTCCTAAAATACCTTTTTTGAAAATTTCATGATAATATATTTTAGGATTATAGCTCGATTGTTTGTTTCAGGCTCACAATCAAATCTAGTTGATTTTCTCTGAAAATCAACCAAAACTAACTCAATCATAGCCTTTCATAGGATTGATTATCCTTTACAATCTAATTTCAAGTTTGGATAAACTTTTTCCTCATGTTTCAAGTCTCTTGAGACTTATAACATACAAAACAAAAAACTCCAATCCATAAAATAATAGAGTACAGAGCTCCTTGATGAGTAAAAGAAGTGTTGTTGAAGCACAAGAAAGCTAAGGAAGCCCTTCTTTAATGCTTGGTTGTCTTACTTGAATGCTCAATCAATTGCTTTCTCAAGATTGTGCAAATGTGTGATTGGAGTTCTCTCTTGAAAATCAATTAATAGCACTTAATATTCTTTTTCTTGTATCTTTCAATATGTCTTGAAAGCATCTATACTATAGGAGCGGCTGGAAAATTATTTCTAGCCATTGAAGGGATGAGAATAGTTGTTAGAGTGAATTTTCATTCTACATCTGCAGAAAACCTAGTAGTTTGAACTATCAAATTGACCTAGCTGAATCACCGACTTAATATGGATCACTTTAGCTGCTAAAGATATTCAGAAAGATTACTAGTCTCAATGTGGATTACTTTGGCCACTACGAGCAGAGCTAAATAAGGTCCAAGAGCAAGATCTACTACATCAAGAAGCTAAATCACATGCCAAACTTCAGGATGCCATAATTTGATCAAATAATGCCATATTGAGATAACATTTTTTCAAAGTTATATTGGGTATCCTTACGAGAATAATAACTTTAGGCGAATCTCAAGAGGATTGAATTAGACCAAAATTTTATCATTTGGATCTCAAAATAGGTTGATCATATCAAAACTTTTCTTTTAGAAAGAACTTTGATCGGAGGTTATCTTTCAATCCATAAGAATTAGGTAGAGCGATAGAAAATAAATTGATGTAGAAGTAGAGATATATCTTCTATAAAATCTTAATATTTTTTTAAATTTATATTTATATATATATATAT
>KE506732.1:109514-124716 GCA_000441515.1 Elaeis oleifera | reverse complement strand
TTTTGCATCGTTGGATTTGAGATCGATGAATTTGAGACACTGTTATTTATTTATGTGATTTTGAGCATGAGTATGTTATTTTAATACATATGTATCAGTGATTGATGGCATAATTATATGGGTATGACATATCTGTTTTGATTACACTGCAAAAAAAAAAATAAAGTCAAATATTATAATTTATGAAATAAAAGAAAGAGAAATATGGTTTGGACTGGCCTTATCATGTGGAATAGCTTGCCAGGAGCTTATGCCTGGGACAGCCCCACAGGCTTATGTGTGGAAGAATTTGATCCGAGAAAGATCATAGATATTTTGATCTGAGAAAGATCATGAATGATTTGATCCGAGAAAGATCATGGTCACTTTGATCTGAGAAAGATCATAACTATTTCGATCCGAGAAAGATCACAGAAATCGATCCGAATAAAAGATCGTTGCATGATCCTGGTAGTCCAAAGCCAAAGCAAAGCCAAAGCAAAGCTAAAAAGAAAGGATTAAAGATGATGTGGTAATAGAAGAAAATGGAAAGATAAGACATGAAACAATCATTGAATAAAATTATTTTACATATGATGATGCATCTCTTTTGACAAAACAGATAATCTATAAATGTTTGCAGTATTCTGGACAATGAACATCGGCTTTTATGTGTTATTGCTTATCTTTATTTCAAACCATATTGATCTAACTAAATAAATCCAGCATTATCCAATATAAAGTTTACAAAATTCAAATGTTCATCTAGTATCGGAGAAATTAACTACCTAATAGCTCCAACTCTTGAAATCCATGCCACCAATTGAAGATTGTGTCTAGCAACTTTAAATGGAATAAGGGAAGGGTGGTGTGAGCTTTATAGCTCAGTAAGAGTCTCTAAATACTAACACCAATATATAATTTAAAGATAGTCAATAAATAGTATAGGATTGAAAATATAAATCATCAAATCTTATACCAAGCATCTAGTATATATCAAATTGCCATATATGCATATAACATACCTTGTATATCATCACAAATCTATCATAATATTATCAACAATTTCATATGACTTATCATTCATGTCTTATTAATAGGATTCAGATCTATGAATAATTATTTTCAATTTTAGACTAACCACAGTCATGCGTTAGCTCGTAATTGGAAAACCAAAATATTCGTAATTCAACCCATGGTGGCAAACAAAGATATAAGCACTTTAATCCATAGTAGCAAATCAAAATATCTATTCTTCGGCCTATAAAATCAGATTGTCATGATTTGGCCCATAATTGACAATCTAAATCATCACGATCCAGTCCATGACTAGCAATCCATATCATGGCTAGTCCAAATTCTCTTTACACAATCATCAAATTGTTCAAAACAATTGATATCTTATTCTTAGCAATCAATATGTGATACATATGTATAATAAAAAAATCATATGTTTATATATTCATATCAGCAATAATTCGACAAATGAGAAATATGTGGCATAAAATCAAAAACCATTATACACAATACAAAAAAAAATACATATATATATAAGTGATCATGTAAAGGGATCTTTACTTCTATCACTCTCAGACTCAAGCACCACGAATATTGATCTACTCCTTAATCTACGGACTTGGGGACAAGATATTTTGCTCAATGCCTTTTTGCATAGATAGTTACTCCTCTACATAATCAGGTCCGAACATAAAAGTTGCAGATGATTATAGATGATGGAAAGTTACAATAGATAGCCGTAATACTAAAGGCCAAGGACCCTCCTAGGGACAACCAATTGATCTAAGATTGTCTAGATATCCGAATCCTCTATGATCCATAGATATTTAGAGAGAAAATGAGTGAAGAAGATAGCGAAAAGAGAAAAGAGAAAAGAATTAGGAACATTTAATTTTTTTCTTTTCTCCTTTCTCTTTCTTGTTTCTTTTTGTTCATGAAAAAGAATAGAAGTAGGAGAGTTCTCTAGGCCGGCCACACCCACAGCTGGCAACCCCGGTGTCAATGGTTGCAGTGTCTGCAATGGCCCTCAAAAATCCAAGCCACGATCAATGGCCAACAGTGTGGGACAAATAAAAACAAAGGAGGGGAATGCGGTTTTGATGGACTCCGACAATGATCTGATGCTAATCCTACTAAAAACCACACCTTAGGACAAGAGGAGCAGAAAGGTTAGAGACCATTACCTTGACTTCGGCAAGGTATTGCCAGTGATTTGCTTAGAACTATCAACAAAGATCCAAAGAACTCAATGCTATCTACTATTGATTGATTGGAGGTTTGTGCATGATGCTTAGAGGAAAGAGGGTAGGGGAATTTATGGATCGAGAGCTTTCATCAAGTCCTAGAACTCCTCTCCATTGGAATCAAGGAAGAGGAAGATTCCAATCGGGAGTCTTCCTCCCTCATCACATGCCATGCATGCAAATGGCTTACGAGGCCCATTTGAACCAGTCAAAAGCGAACCCCAGTTCCAGGCCTGGTCCCTTCGGGTTGGGGTATTACAATAATTTTCAGCATTTGTCTAGGGGAATTATTTTTAGTTATATATATATCTAAAAGTGTTAACCACATGTCTGTGATATGGCACAAGTGATGAGTCTTAAAAGTGAAATAGCTGCCACCTCCTGGAATGCCAGTGGCATATGAGGCACGTAGAGCTGGGGTGGTAATTTTAATACGCCACGCGAATTCGATACGAACACGACATGAAAAAATTCAATTCTGAATTGAGCTTACGTGGGTTTGGATCAAAAACGGATTGACATGATTATGATCCACAAAATCCATACCATTTGTGGATTGATTGGTAAATCCGAAATAGACCCGTATAATCCATTTAATATTTTTATAAATTTATTAAAAAAAATTATTCTGTCAAATCTGTAACAATCTAAACCCTAACAATACCTAACCATTCTAATCTAATAAAAATAAAGAAAACCAAAACAAACACACACAAACCTACAACCCCCACTCCCACATCACCACAAACACAAACTCCTCTCCCTGCCTTCTCTTCTCGCCACAAACTATTGGTTGTTATTTGGTGTTTAAACTTTGTTGATTTATGGAATTTAAGTAAAGATACATTTGTATTAGTATAATTTAGTTACTCTTATATTGAAATAGATTTTGATTGATGATTGATGCAAGTTTTTAAATATATTTATAATGGGTTTGTTGCATCAGCCTTGTTATAGTTTGTGGCTAGGTGTTTGTATGATTCATGTAGCTTGCTTTAATTTATACATACTGATAATCTTTTATAGTTTAGCTGAACCTTCAAAAAAATCAGATTTATTATTTTTTTAAAAGATTTTTATATCAATTTTATTGATCATGTCGTAAATATATCATGTTCATGTCCACCCAATACGATCTGTTTAATAATTGGGTTACACGGATGACCCATTTAATAAGAAGTCCATATATAAATTGTAAATCTCAACCCATTTAATAATCATGTTATATTCGTATTTAGGTTATATGGGTCGTGCCGTAAACGAGTTGATCCATTTACGACCTGCCAACACAAATTGCCACCCCTACGAGCAAGACTCCATGAGCATGCATACTTCCATGAGGTATTAAAAGCATAATCGGAGAAATTGTATAATTCATTGACTTCAGACAAAAAATAATAGAAATAACATGGCAATCAGCATGCATGGCTGGAAAGAAAAAAAATATTGAAAAACAAAAGAAAACAAGATAAGAAAAGGAATAACTAGTGACACCTTGAGTATGTTGCTTTAATGCATTATGTGTTACCTCATTTTTAGAGGTAAACACTCAAGAATCCTCAATAAGGAAGAAAGATGGAATTGATAAAGCACATTTATGGTTTTAGTTGGCTCAATTATTGATAGGCGTCGCTGAGTAAGTAATAGAAATCTTCATCTTTGAGAATCGCACAATTTGAAGCCATGGCATGGCTTATAATATTTATAAATATAATTAGAGGGTATTTGATTGGAGAGTATTGGGATTTGAAATCGGAATGGGAATGAGTAACTTCTACTCCAACCATTTGGTTGGGAGGAGTCACATTCCCATTTCGATTCCAAGATGAAATGAAATGACCCAATTTACCTAAAACTCAATTCCTATTCTCTCCTAAAAATTCAAATTTTATTCTAATTTCGATTTCGATTCCGATCAAGAATCAAACGCTTCAAAAGATTTGACCATTCCAATTCTGATTCTAATTCTGATTCTAGTCTCTTCTGATTCTCATTTCGATGCCGCCGGTTGCAATCAAATACCGCCTTAAGCATATAAACCTAAACCTAAAATGAACTTGGCTGTCCAGTGTTCCATTCTTAGTAACTAACCAACACCAGGATGAGAACTTGAATCGTGGCATTTGTCCATGCTGATGAGAAAGCTCTCCGACAGCAATAACCACAACCACAACCACAACAAGTGTCACACGGTGATGGAAGAAGATCTACAAAGATTTAAAACGCATACAAATGATGTTATCTATCCTGAAAACTCAGAGAATCATACATTTGACACGTATGGCAGTTAATGAAGAACAAAAGTCATGGTTGTTTCATTAACGGTTGCATCTAAATTATAGGCTCAAATCTGACAACGTAAAGCAGGAATAATTTATTAAGAGAAGCACCTTTGAGAATTAAACGTTTTAACAACATGTTGCACCAGGATTCAAACTTAACACAAACAAAACCTCAACAATGGAAAATATATGAGCAAACTAATGATTGTAAGTAAAGATTGGAGCTAATTAATTCCTTCAAGTACAAATAGGCTTACAACTAAGTATATCCGGTTGTTTCATTAGAAGAGGGGACAAATTGATTTAAAAGTTCTGAAGGTGTGCCATAGAAATACATTTAAACTATGTGGCAAGCTATCATGCCCCAATCCACCGGCACGAACTAAACACATGATAAATGGTCACACATCTGATAAGATTTGGCCCTACAAGATATGCAACGCCTTCTAGAAATTTTTAATTCCAAGAATAGATAAACAAGTAGTAATATAACTTAAAGCATCTCTGCACCCCTTTATATTAATTTAAATATTAATGATTTAAAATTATATAAGTCAAACACCCAAGAAAAGTTCATTAAAACTGTCTTCATGATACTAGTAGATAATACATAAATTTTGATCAAGTTATTATTAAAATTTCAAATATGGTAACCATGAGTAGATCCTAGTAACTCTAGCACGTTGCTTCGACGCTACTCATCATCTAGTAAAAAGACAAGAAAATGAACAGTGAACTAGCAACCCGATAAATTAATTACCACCATACCCTCTAGTTAGGTTACGCATGTATTGTATAAAGAGATGTTCGAATAAAAACACATATCATTGTTGACAGTAAAAGAAATGAATTTGCAAATTTCGGGAAAGAGTTTCACAAATGGCATATAGATGATTAACAACTTAAAGATCACCTTTCAAAATACTAGTATAAAACTAGATTTATTGCTTCTTTTAAAAAAACCATTTTATGAAATTTTTAAAATATTTATAATTTTACTCTCTCTTAGTCTTCATGAATATAATCGCAATTAATATCATGACAAGAACCAAAAAAGACTTAACTTTTGGATACATGATTTGCCCCATTACCAAGGCCTAAAACAACTAGCTTTGATCACATATTTGTCAGTGGTCAACATCAGTAGTTATACATGAACGAAACTAATTTCTGTGCCAACACTAGCCCCAACTAGCTAAGAGCAGATCATAATTAGACTAGAGAGTAACCATTAATCAATTTAAGATTGGTTCTTGGTCATGAACATAAAACTTTGAATATCCATAAACATTCAAAAAAGGATTTGACAACTCATTTTATACATTTTCATCAAGCAAAATCAACCAATATGATACTTTGATGCACAAAAATCTAGCATCATGCTTAAGTTGAGTAATCCCTACTTTATCCATATTTTAAATTTTTTCTCATTCAAGTAAATCAAAGTATAATCTTCATCATGGAATATTATCAACAGCTCTTTAAAATTTTAAGAACCATAATCATCATGTTATACAATTTATTTTAAACTAGGGTGTAAATAATTTGCAAATCATTCTTTTAGCTAAATGTGTCGACATCATGATACAAATATTGAAAATAAATTTTACATGAATGCAAGATAAAGCATTGGAGCAATAGAGGCCCTTACAAATTAAATAGATTAACAAGATCCAGTAATTCCTCCGAGCAAGACTACACATGACCTGAAACAAATATACTGTATT
Source organism: Elaeis oleifera (assembly GCA_000441515.1). Taxonomy (NCBI): domain Eukaryota; kingdom Viridiplantae; phylum Streptophyta; class Magnoliopsida; order Arecales; family Arecaceae; genus Elaeis; species Elaeis oleifera. The sequence goes on along the minus strand of KE506732.1, from coordinate 118,467 downwards.
TTTAGGTTTCCTCCAAATTAACAAAGGGAAGAACTTACTTTTGAGATGTCAGCACTGCACCTTGTTTTTGATATATCTTCATTTTAAAAGGTAAGATGCAAGGATAAATCTAATTACAGTGAATATTTCAAGGAATAGATCGCTAAAAACAAGTCCATATACAGCAAGCTGAACCTCCAGAGATTGTTCTTGGCCACAACCATGATGTGTAGAGAAAGTAAGATCAACACTTGCTAAAGACTTGCAAAGATTATATTTATGATATAGATTGCACTCCTCTCAAGGGGAGAAAGTATCTACTCCTTTCCAACTCAAGATCAATAATGAGATTTCAAGTCAAAGATTTATAACATTGATCATAATCTGTATCGTTAGAAGTTCCTAGAAATTAAGAATCATGTATTTTGATGGTCTTTAAGCACTCATGTATTATGTGAACAAAAGAATGAATGTTTAAAATGAATATGAGTTTATATTTACTATGCCTTAAATATCAAAATCTAATGCTTTCAATCTATTGCAATATATATAGATCAAAATCAATAAGGTAAATCTTTAAGTTAAATGCTTTATAGGCTTTGTTTGGGGATGCTGTCGCTTTTGGTCAAAAATTTTTTTGGTAAAACTGCTGCATTTTAAGGTCAAAACTTGTTTCAAATAAGTAGTATTTTGCTCGAAAACTATTTGGCTATCAAGATCCCAAAGCTATTCTGAAGTCGCAAAAGTGGTCTACTACGTTTTTGGTTGGCAAACCCCAAAAGCTGATTTTGAATGACAAAATGACCAAATAGATAAATGCCTAAAACGATTCTAAAATTATTTAAGTATAAGATAAATGAATACCATGATGCAAATAAATTTAATAAAATCTTATAACATGATTTTTTTGCATATAGCTAATCTGAAAAATAAAATAAAATTAAACAAATAATTGTTAAGCATGTTTGATCAAAGAAGGTTACACTAACATTCTTTGATATATATCTATCTATCCATTAGCACATCACATATTCTATCGCATTCTTGAGACATGAAGCTATCATCTTGTGCCACAATATTAATTTGGTATGGGCTCTTGCGTAGTATACTCATAGTTAAGAACACCCACTACAAATGGCATATAGTTATCATCATTATCTATCTTATCAAACTACTTATCATGCTTTACATGCTTCCTAATATAGTTATAGATTGTCATACTAGCAACAAAAATTCTTGTTTGATCATACAGCTTATATGCAGGCATCCAGCTAAGTATAGCCCATCCATTTTCTAAACTCCAAATACACGCTCTATAATTTTTGGAGATGCATGAGCTTGGTTAAAAAATACCTCGTTCGGACCCCATATTGGTTGATTATCACATCAAGATTGAGAAACATGTGACTTTTCTCCTTTATAAGGTATCAAGTATGCTTTCGTGTACGAATATTCTACATCAACAATATAATATTTAACTATCAAAGCAACAACATAATATTATGTCAAATAGAAGAATTATTCATTCTAATAATAAAGTTTGTAATAGAATTTATTTGTTACACTCACCATCTTGTGGGTGTGGAAATTTAAGTTTGGTCTGGCAAAGATTCCATGAATATATGTATATCTTGAGCAGTACCCTTCCACCAAGCTTAAATAAATATAAAACACATCAAACCCACGTATTGCCATAATATTCTGTATACAATAAGATTTCCTCTCTATATATGGGATTTGTTTATCCATAGGAACCACTACATGAACATGTGTCCTATCAAAGATACCAATAAAGTCCTAGATATTATATTGTATGTAGAGATGCTAATGAATATAAAAAAAAGTATAACTCAAGTATAGAAGAACAAGATATCATGTTGAGTCCTTATTTTGAAATATGTCTAAATTGTGGTCTTTGTTGAATATATTCAGGGATGATATCATTATAATATGGTGGAGGCCTCATCATATCAAATTCAAATTCCTCCGATGCTTAAACAACTCTATAAAATTGTCTACTAATAGTCTCCCCAAAATGTAAAAATTGTTCTTGAACAAATCTATTATGAACTCCATAGCCCAAGATTAATAAATAAATAGCCATCATTCTTTAATGCTCATTTCTATGGCACTTGTCAAACTATTCTTGTCTCTAAATAGACTGCAAAGATTTTGAAACACATGTGTTTTCATTCAAAATTGCTAATAGTATCTATTACTGAGTCTGTGCAAAATATCCATAACCATCATGACCAACATATGAAGAATCTCTATGGGACTCTTTATAAGTATATTTAAAAAAATAATCAACACATGCTTCTATAATTGCAACTACAAGTGCATCAAGCTCAATATTACTTTCTTTATTCTCCTATTCAATATTATTCTTTAGTTAAAATAATCAACTCCATTCATGCCCATCCATATTCGCTGTCATTAGTAAAAAATAAGCCCAAATCATTATCAATTAACAACATGTCTTAAAGAACATAAATATAAAATTGCAGTACTATAATTATTAAATTACATGAAAAAATATGAAAATAATCATATACCTACCAGAATATCATATACCACCACATTGATATTTTGTAAAATTATAAGAATTATTTACAAGAAGATAAAGATGCTCAAATCATCCAAGCATAAAACAATACTTTAAAGACTAACCCAATAATAAGTGATGAGAATACAATATTCATCATGCGTTACATAAAATAAACTTATTCCAATAACAGTTCCAACAAAGTCTTAAATGGTCAAGTCTGCATTATAAAGCTAAGAAAGTAGAGAAATCTAAAACTAAGAGGTCGGGCCGGCAGATGGATGGTTGTTCTCTTTATCATAAAATGTTGTAAGCCAAGCAAGCTATAAAGTTGGATTAGCTGACGCAATAAACATCTGTCAATATTCATGAGGCTCAAGTTCCTAGCAAAAGGAGATCACTCCCATGCTTAACTACCAAGTGTGTGCCAAGCAAGTTTGCCATTGTTGAAATGCTGCAACTAGAAGGATCATCTCCAATTGAGGTGGCCATGCTATGACTCTCCACAATATCAAGTAGCCGATCAATTGTCTTGTTGATAACTGTTTGCTATTCTTTGGAACTAATCATTTTGCCTCCTCTGCTCTCTTACGAGTTGAGACCATTGGTGAGGTACCCTTATGGTAGTTAGAAGTCATGGTCTCTAATTTTAATGTATCCCTGTGCCTGTCATTATCTCTGCCTACTTATAAGATTTCTTATATCTTAAGTGGGGCTCCAAAGCTTGGAGCCCAAGCTCACCTCCTAGTGGCTACTACATCCATGCATAAATCATCCAAATCAAAACAATGTTTTAGTCCTTTGTCTCTGTATTTTGCCCACTCTAGATTTCTTTGCATGATATTAAAAATATTCATTAGTATAAATATTATAGCTAAATATATAAATCAAATAACACACACACATATATATACATATATAGACACACACACACACACATATATCTTAATTTTGTCTTCCCACCATTCATCTAGAGCACTTACAATTGGCTTCGCATGATCCCAACCTAATCTGATTTTTTTTTCCTTTAAAGTGTTCCAATTTTGCCATTCCTTCATATTATCCTAATGATTTTCAAGTACTGCATCCTATCATAGTTTTCTTGGCCTCCTCATTAAAACTTTTCACCAACAAATTCCATCAATCTTTTGTGAAATGGTTCCAGGTTTGTGCCCAGCAGTTACAAGTTCCTTGTAGTGCTTAACAAAAATGGCATAGCTTTTACTATCCTAAACTATCATTAATAGCTTTATCTTTATCTTTTGTTGTTTTTGAACTTTGTTCCTTTGAAATATGGAATATGTTCTACTCATTTGCCATTTTCATGACTATCAAAATATTTTAAAATCTGACATCAATATAAAATATTAAAATTTAATAGCTAAAAATATTTTTATAGAATGAACAAAGTATTTACAAAAGAATATTTAATGACTAATGAGCAAAGTATTTACAAAATAATATTGCAAAAATAACTTATCGGTTTTTAAATCACCAACAAATGCTAGCAGGTGAAACATTAATAGGAATTTACGTAAATTATATTTGCACCAGAAGCGATGAAAATTATCAAATAAAAATAATTTTATAAAAATAAAGTACAATAATCAGTCAACATAATTCACGAAGTTAAGTACTTATCATCTATCTCAATTTATAGTAATGTTTTGCTTCAATGTATCGGCACAAGCTATATTCCATGGTAGTTTCTTATCTATTTTAGCCTCAGAGTCATACTCTAACCAGTATAGGCCAATTTCCTTGACCTATGAACATATTGGAATCCTTCATCAGTTCCATATGGTATGGCATTGGCATATCGACCCCCTAAATATCATTAGGAAACTAGATAGTTCACAGGTGGCAAAGAACTCATAGAAGCACAAAGGTTAAGGATGGCTTCACAATTCATGAACTAAAGTCTATCAAAAGTTTTGTTCTGTATTTTTATCTTTTCTAATTCATCATCTTTTTCCATCCAAAGAAAAAAATAGTCATCTTTCAAACTAGACTAACATTGTATTATTTTTTTGCTCTATATCTTTTCTATCATTCTCTGCAATTTAATCTTATGGGTTTTCATCTTATGAACAGCTGCATCGATTTTCCTGATCTTGCTGGATTTTAGTATCATATATACCCGAAGTTGAACTAGGACAATCAACATCAGTGAAATCTTTGATTTTCCATGGACTTTTTATTTATATATATGAATCTTATCAATGTCCTTTTCTAACAGACATCATGTCCATAGTTGATCTGGGGTCAATTAACCCTGATTTTTCCAATTTGGCAACGAGGATTTCTTTCTCAGTTTAACTGATGAGTCTAAATTCTGTATGATCTACTTATGGAGGGCTAGAGTTTAAATGTTTCATACAGGAAATGACAAAAAAAAAAAATCAACCACACTCTATTGCTTTGGTTACCATGTGAATGCCGTGGGTTGTAGTTTTTTTTTGATAACAGTGAGGCGCTGTAGCTTACATTACTGAGAAACAAATACAAATAGTTCAGTACATATCCAACCCCATAGATAATAGTACCCCCAGACAGCAACAGAAACCCCATACAATTATTAACCAAAGGATGAACAGCCTGCCCATGATGCAAAAACACAGCCTGCTTCCAGGCAAACATTCAGTAACCATTAACATTACAGTTGTAAGGAACAAAAGCAGAAACAGCAAATTTCAACAGCCAATCCCAAAAACTGTAGGACAGCAGCTGGTAGGATTATATCCTATGGGTTGTGCAGTGTGGGCTATGCTGTTCCAATATTCCCCCAGCCAGACAACCCTTCTGATATTTGTGATGCACCCCAGCCGTGTCAGCCTACAAAATTGAACAAGAATATTATGAATAGCGTCACCAAGCTTCCAATAATAACCCCCCTACAAAGCCATTGTGCCATAAAATCCACTGCTTTATTGGCTTCACCGCAGATATGTGACAATATAAACTTCCGACTGCCAGCCTTCCAGATGAGAATATCCTGGATCAGTGGGTTATTCAGGTTATTATCCAGTGTTGAGTCATTAATGTTTTGTAGCACAATCATTGCATCTTCCTCTAGCCATATCTCCATAGCTTGCAAGCCAAGAACAGCAACACGAATCCCCATCCAAGCAGCATAGAGTTCAGCATAATAAACAGATGCAGCTAACAATGGATGACCACTGGCTCGAATAAGCTTATCAATACTGTCCCGAATGACAACTCCAGCAGCAGCCCTATCCCCGTTGACTGCGGCATCAAAATTAACCTTCACCATTCCAGAGGAAGGGGGTAGCCAAGAGGATGTATTGTTTGAAGTGCTACACTTATGAAGCAGCTTAAAGCCTCCCCAGTGCCTCAACGGAACTTTGAAGGTATTTCAGCTCCCTGTACCTGTATTTAGAATAAGATAAGTGACTACTCTTCTTACCACGTGTAATGGGGATCGTTCAATTCTCTAAATTTCATTCCGGGCCATCCATAACAACCAAGTCAAGGTGGCCATCATTGATTGACACCTCTTCTCTACCCAAGCAGCAGATAAACTATCCAGCATACTCGGCAAAGAAGATGGTACATATCATCTTCCAGCTCAGGATGTCCATTGTTGCGCTGCATTCCAGATTTTCTATCACACCCCAAATTCGGTATTTAGATCGGATACGTGATGACCGCACACTCCTTAGGATAAGTTTTAAAGAATATATAAGATCTTAATAATAAATAAATCCACAAGAACACCGAAAACATTATAAAGTACCAATCATGTTTATTAAATCAATAAATTCATCTTTACTGAATAATATTCACAAAATTAAAATATTTGCTTGCTATCAGAAAATTAACTAACTAACTAAAGATTCTATTGTTCAAAACTTCATGCCTAACCCGATCGATGCTACGTATCCTGCAAGTCTGAAGAAAAAAAGGTGTGAGCTTAACAGCCCAATAAGAATTCTCCATACTCACACCAGCATGAATATAAAATATCTTTTAACAAATATACATAACTAATAAGAAAGTAATAAAATTCATCATCATCAATATGATAGTTGAATAATACCATCATGTGTAATTCTATTAAACACGTCATATATCATAATCAACAATCCTGATTAATAACTCAATGAGATTACTTATCATAAAATGATTAACTCAATTATGATCCAATCAACATTAATATTTTGGTACTGGATTAGACCCACTCACACTCCAATCTGTGGTAGGCCACCATGTTTCCCCCCATGGCTAGCAACCATATCTCAATCCGTAGCTGACATCGCAATACTATATTTTACATGTGCCGACTAGCCCAGATACCCTTCAATAAGACGTGATTCATCAGCTTGATTTGATGTCGGTATTGGACTAGTCACAACCATGCTCCAGCCCATGGCAGGCCAAACATCCAAGCCTGCAGCTGATACGCCATGTTTCACACATGGCTGACTATCCACATGCTTTCCTTTCTCATACTTTATATTGTCTTTCCGATATTGGACTAATTTCAACCATGTTCCAGTCCATGGTTGGCCAAATACAACGCTGCGCCCAAACCAAGATTGCCCAGCACACACACACACACCACGTTCTTGCATGGCCAAACAATCCAAACACCGTCCATACCCCATCCATATTATTAAAATCATAATCTGATTTACGATGTTAGATTAGTTACAATCATGCTCCAGCCCATGGTAGGCCAAGCCGTACCCAGTCTGAGACTGATCCAGCATATATGTTTCTTGCATGACTGATTAACCTAGATATTGTCTATTCCATCAATTATGTTAAATCATGTCTTCCTTACTCAATAATTATTAAGCACTAATTAATCATGATTCAAATTATATCAAATCAACAATATGTAATGCTCACACCCTTAGATATAAAAATACATATCAATCATATAAATTTAATTCTTATAAATATGTAGGTGATCGTGTTAAAGAATGCTTACCTCTATTGAAAATAAATTAATCTCCTAATATCGATCCACACTCCGATTTACGAATCAGGTGCTAAAAAACCTATGCAAAGATCTCTTATCTGAAAGATTGCTCTCTTATAGACCAATCCTAATATTTATAATAAAATATAAATTATTTAATTTAATCCTCTATGATTTGCTAGAGGTCTATTCCAAATTCTCTAAAAAATATTTTAATATTTTCCTCAACCTAATTAGAGAGAATAAAATAAAATAAAATAAATAAAATAAAGAGAGGGAAGAGAGGCTCTCTCTCTCTCTCTCCTCCTCTTCTTCTTCTTCATTGAAATAGGAAAAGAGACCACGTCGACCCCTTCCATGGTGGTGGCCCTCGATGATCATGACCCCTTGTGGGGGTGGAACCCCCCACCCACACCGGCAGACCCCGATGATGGCAACCTTGATTGTTGGAGCACAGCCCACATCAGACAATAGTGGTCAGTTTGATGGAAGAAGAGAGAAGAAGAACAGGAGATCTGGGCTTCAAAAGAAAATCCAGTGACTTGTCGGTCATATTTTGATCACCGACGATGGCTAAGGGACATGGGGAAGATGGAGTTGGAGTAGAGACCTCTTATCTTGACTCCGACAATGAGAACAATGGTGAATCAATGATGGTTCCTCCGAGCCCACTCCACAAAATCGAGAGAAGTTATAGGCTTCGCCAGTGGAAAATCAGAGATGGGGAGGCAATGCTTAAGAGGAGGATTTGGGCCCCTTTTATAGGTTAGTTCCTAGGGCTTTTATCAGACTCCGGTGAGCCCTAGGAGTCCCTTTCCCAAATAAAAATGTAAAGAAGGAAGACTCCAATCAGGAGTCCTCCTTCCTCTGTTCACGTGTGGAGCACGTGCAGTAATTTTTTTTTTGGATGGATTATTACATTCTCTCTCCCTTAAAATAATTTCATCTTCAAATTAGTATGTTGTAAACTCAAACCTTAGGGGCACAGACTCTTAACTTATCTTAGAGCTCTTAATAACCCTCTTTACTCAAATTTTAATCCTCTATCTTAACACCCTTCAAGTTAGAACCAATCTTTCGATCGAATTAAAATGATTTAAACCACCACTCTTTCACTGCGCACTCTAATCTATATCCATCGAATTTTTTGAATTGATTTGCGACCAAACAATATGCTATTATCAAGATGATAGCGATATCAAGTGTAGGTCATTGTATGCCATATGCATTGGTTGTCCTCGTAACCAAATAGTGTGAAGATACTGGTATGGCATGCAGATGATATATAGGAGTACATCATCACGGAACGTGACCAACTACGGAGCACTCTGCTATCAAGGATAGCTCGTGAAGGATATGGGTATAAGTGTCTCTCTGATCTGAGATCATTACGGTGACTTACAAGCAACTCACTGTACTTTAGTGCTAATCAGATCAGAAATAGAAAATAAATTTAATTTTCATAAATTGATCTGTTGCAT
>KE506732.1:48931-74995 GCA_000441515.1 Elaeis oleifera | reverse complement strand
AAAAAAAAGGCATAGCCACTAAATATATGCTGCTGTTATAAATGGTCGTTTAAGCTCATATGGATGATCACTTAGAAATTGGAATATATTATAAATGATCGTTGAAACTCATATGGATGAGCTCTTAAAAATTGAAATGGAAAATATTATTTTCTTTTGTAAATGAATGAGAAATATTATTTTCTTTATAATTTGGATTAAAAATCTATAAAAAGAATTGGAATGAAATGAGAAGGATGATTACTGTGTGAAAAGATTTCTTCTTTCTTTTTCTCTTATTCTCTCATTGTATCTCTCTCCTTTCATTATATATTTTATTATTCTACAACATATTATCAGCACGAAAAGCTTTCCAATCTAAGTGGTGCAAGGCATCTCCAAGTAGAAAGAGGTCTCAAGTTTAAATCCACTTTGATTTGTTCTTGAAGGTATGTTTTAAGTTTTAATTGTATTCCTTTTGAAAATATTAAATGCTCACAATCGATTGGGCTAATCTCCCTCCTCAACCTCTATATTAAGGGAATCTTGAGGATTACTTTCAAAAGCCTTCACAGGTGATTCGGTTGTAGAATAGATCTACAAAAGACATAAGTTATTGATATTTATTTATTTTATAATTTTGGTTTAAATATATCAAATCTGGTAAATTTGTAATTCATTGCTTTTGATATTACGGGCAAGAATTACCTATCTTGGATTCTGGATGTCGAAATGCATCTTAATGCCATAAATCTTGAAACCACGATTCAAAAGAAAATATCGCATCCCTGCAGATCATGCGAAATCTTTAATTTTTTTTGGCATCATATTGATGAAGGTTTACAGATTGAATATCTTACTGTGAAAGATCCACTAGTATTATGGAATAATCCGAAGGAAAGATACGACCACCAAAAGATGGTCATTCTTCCAAAGACAGTATGATTAGATGCACCTGAGGTTATAAGATTTTAAAACTGTGTCTGAATATAATTTACTTCCGAATCAGCTCACAGCTAAAACTATGTTGGGATAATGTAACAGATGAGGATATGTTGGAAAAATATTCTCTACCTTTCATGCCTCAAATATGCTCCTGCAGCAGCAGTATCAAAAATGCAGATTTAAAAGATATTTTGAACTGATTTCATACCTTCTGATAGCGAAGCAGAATAATGAATTATTATTAAAGAATCACGAGTCTTGCCCGACTGGCTCTACACCATTCTCTGAAGTGAATGCTATGTCATCTCAAAATAATAAGCATGGGCATGGACGAGGTTATGGGCATGGCCGTGGTCGTAGTCGTGGTCGTGGCCATGGTGGTTTCAAAATACTGGGGCAAGCTACTCGAAGTGGCAGAATTCAAAAACGAGTACAAACTCTGATCAAGAGAAAAAATATAGTCGGGAGAAAATATTTGCTGTAGATGTGAAATGAAGGATCACTGATCGCGTACTTATCGTACGCCAAAGCATGTGGCAGATCTATATCAAGCTTCCATGAAAGAGAAGGAAAAGAAGCCTGAGACAAACTTTGCAGATTTGTTAATGATGATAATGGCAATCCAAATGTGCTTCCTTTTGATGTCTCTGATTTTTTACCTATCCTGAAGGAAAATTGATCACATGATCATTGATGGAGAAATAGTTAAAAATAATTTCATTATATTTTTTATTCAATAAAGTTATTTGTTTATGTACTTATGTTTTGAAGTTAATAAATGAACTATTTTGTAAAATAATATCTTATTTATTTCTAGATTAAATCTGAAATGAATGCGGAAGAATTTTGCATAGCTGGTAGTACTACAAATCACTCCATACTTCGGGATCAAAATACTTTTCACAATTAACCTTTACAAATGAAAATGTAAGCATAATTTTTGGTACTTCTAATATAATTGAAGGCTCCAGAAGAGCAACTATAATACTGTCAGGTAGTACAAAGTTAGAAATCAGAGAAGCTCTTTACTCAGCACAATCTAGAAAAAATTTATTGAACTTTAAGGATATCTGTCAGAATGGGTATCAAATTGAGACAAAAAGTGAACATGGTAAAGAATTTTTGTACATCATTTCTTATGATTCAAACAGAAAACTTGAGTTAGAAAAATTTCCTGTTCTTTCGTCTGGATTGTATTACATGACTGTTTGTGCAATTGAAACAAATATAATATTGAATCACAAGTTCACTAAGGAAGAAATATTTATTCTCTGGCATGAACGACTTGATCATCCTGGATCAATGATGATGCACAAAATTATTGAAACTTAAATGGACATCCATTAAAGAACCAGAAGATTCTTCTAACTAGTGATTATCTTTGTTCTGCATATTCACTAGAAAAATGATACATAAACCTTTATTCATAAAATTAGCAATTGAATCTCCTACATTCCTGGAAAGGATTCAAGGAGACATATGTGGTCCAATTCATCCCCTTATGGACCATTTAAATATTTTATGGTCCTAATTGATGCTTCCACAAGGCGGTCTTATATTTCATTGTTGTTTATACGAAATAGTATATTTGCTAAATTGCTTGCTTTGATAATACGGTTATGAGTATAATTCTTCAATTTTCTATAAAATCTATCCGATTAGATAATGCAGTTGAGTTTACTTTAAAAATCTTTGATGATTTTTGCATGTCAGTTAAAATTAATGTTGAGTATCCTGTTGCTCATGTGCATACTCAAAATGGTCTAGCAGAATTATTTATTAAAAGGTTGCAGCTTATTGCTTGACCATTATTGATGAAAACTAAGTTGCCTATATCTGTTTGGGGCATACTATTTTACATGCTGCATCATTGATTCGAATTAGGCCAACTGCTTACCACAAATATTCTCCACTACAATTTATAGTTGGTCAACAACCAAACATTTCACATTTATAAATTTTGGTTGTGCTGTGCGGACCTCAACGTAAATTTGAAGTTTGTGTTGGTTTCGATCGTCCATCTATCATTAGATATCTTGAATCTCTGACAGGTGATATATTCACTGCTCGATTTATAGATTGTCAATTTAATGAAACAGTGTTTCCATCATTAGGAGAAGATAAAAGGGTGCCAGAAGCACAACGAAAGTTATCATGGAATGTACCAAACTTATCATTTCTTGATTCAAGAACAAATCAGTGTGAACTAGAAGTTCAAAAGATTCTTCATTTACAAAGTATAGTAAATAATTTACCTAATGTATTTACACATACAAGAAAGATTTGTGAATCTCATATTTCAGCTGAAAATACTTTAGCTCAGATAGAAGTCCCAGTAGGACAATCGATCCCTATGGCTACAGAACAACTTGTGCCATGCTTAAAGCGTGGAAGACCACTTGGTGCAAAATATAAAATTCCAAAAAAAAGAAATTCAAGTAAAGTGGTATATGAGGGAAATGAAACTTCTGAAACATGATAAACTATTGATGATATAGCTTCTATGGATAACCAAATTGTTAGAAATCAAAAAATTTCAATTGAGACTCCTGAAGCAGTCCAAGTGCAAGAAATAATGAGATTTCAATTAGTTATACATCAAAAGATGAAATATGGGATCGAAAGCAAATTGTTGTTGATAATGTGTTTGCTTATGCAATAGCATCTTATATTGCTTGTGATGATCACAAGCCAAAAAGCATTAACGAATGCCAACAACGGGATGATTGGATAAAATGAAAAGAAGCAATTTAAGCAGAATTAAATTCTCTTTACAAACATAAAGTATTTGAACCTATAGTTCAAACTTCAAAGGATGTTAAGCCAGTTGGTTATAAATGGATGTTCACAAGAAAGCGAAATGAATTAAACGAAATCGTGAGATATAAAGCACAATTAGTTGCACAAGGCTTCTCACAAAGATTTGAAATTGAATTTGATGAGACATATACTCCTATGATGGATGCCATAACTTTTAGATTTCTGATAAGTTTAGCTGCAAAAGAAAGACTTGATATGCGTCTTATGGATGTAGTCATAGCTTACTTATATGGATCATTAGATTGTGATGTATACATTAAAATTTCTAAAAATTTAAAATATTTGGAGTAAAATATTTAAATTCTCGCAACAGTACTCAATCAATTTACAATGATCCTTGTACGGATTGAAACAATCTGATAGAATATGGTACAATAGACTCAGTGAATATTTATTAAAAATGAGATACTCTAATAATTCAATATGCTCATGTATTTTATTAAAAATTTAATACTGAGTTTGCTATCATTACCATGTACGTAGATGATTTGAATATCATCGGAACTCCTGAAGAAGTTCAGAAGGCTGTAACTTATTTGAAAGAAGAATTTGAAATGAAATGCTTGGGTAAGATAAAATATTGTCTTGGCCTTCAAATAGAATATATATCAAATGAAATTTTCATACATCAATCAGCATATACTGAAAAGGTTCTAAAGTACTTTTACATAGATAAAGCTCACCCACTTCTCTTATGGTTGTGAGATCACTTGATTTAAAAATAATCCTTTTTGACCCGAAGAAGAGGAAGAAGAACTTCTGGGTCATGAAGTACCATATCTAAGTACAATTGGGGCACTTATGTATCTTGTTAATTATATCGGGCTTGATATTACCTTTGCAATAAATTTGTTAGCAAGATTAGTTTTGCTACTACTCGGAGATATTGGAATGGCATTAAGCATATCATACACTTTTTATAAGGTACCGTTGACATGGGTTTACTTTACCCATATAATTCTGAGCGTCAATTATTAGGATATGCTGATGCTGGTTATTTATCAGATCCTCATAACAATAAGTCACAGATTGGATATATTTTTACTCATGGTGACTGTGCCATCTCATGGAAATCTATAAAATAGATAATAGTTGCAACTTCATCTAGCCACTCAAAGATTCTTACGCTCCATGAGACAAGTCTTGAATGTGCATGTTTGGTTGAGAACCATGATTCAACACATTCGAGAATCATGTGGATTATCTTCTATAAGAATACCCCATCGATAATATATGAAGATAATACTGCATGTATTGCACAAGTTAAAGGAGGATTTATTAAAAGAGATAGAACTAAACATATTTTAGCAAAATTCTTCTATACTCATAAGCTTCAGAAAAAGGATGATATTAATGTGCAACAAATTTGCTCTTGTAAAAATTTAGTTAACTTATTCACTAAGACACTTCCAATTAGGATATTTAAGAAATTAATTTATAAAATTGGAATGCGATGGCTTAAAGACCTAAGTTGATTATGGAGCTAATTTTCAGGGGAGTACTGTACTAGTTTTCTTCACCTTGATTTTGTCCCATTGGGTTTTCAGATAAGATTTTAACGAGGCATATGTCCTAAACAATTCATGAGAATGTTGTACTCTTTTTCTTAGCTAATTTTTTTTTCCATAGGATTTTTCTCAGTAAGATTTTTATGAGGCACGTCCTTCGTGAATAGGCCATCCAAGGAGTGTTATAAATGGTCATTGAAGCTCATATGCATAACCCCTTAGAAATTGGAATGTGTTATAAATGATCATTGGAGCTCCTATGGATGAGCCTTTAGAAATTGGAATGAGAAATATTATTTCCTTCAAATGAAAAATATTATTTCTTTTGCACATGAATAAAAATATTATTTTTTTGTAAATGAATGCAAAATATTATATTTTTTATAATTTAGATTAAAAATCTATAAAAGGGATTGGAATGAAATGAGAAGGATGATCATCGTGTCCAAAGATTTCTTCTTTCTCTCTCTCCTATTTTCTCGTTGTGTCTCTCACTTTTCATTATATATTTTATTATTTTACAATAGCTGCAAATAATTTTAATTATTTTAATTAGAATAATTTTTCATCTGAATGTGACATAGTTGCCGGTCCAATGTCACGGAGTCTTGTATCAATCCATCAATATGTCTTATTGGCGGATGTCAATTCAAATATATCTGCTAGTATCTCACCATAGCTCCCTTGATAGGTAACTTTTTTTTTTAATTTTTTGAGAATTGTTAAATAAATCAGCATTGTGCAGCCGAATTACTCAATAGATCATAGCCATCTCTCCAAACCAAGGTCAGTGATAGCCACATCACTTAATTCCAATGGCAAAACTAATGCACTTATTATATTAATCTACCATCTAACAACATAATTCACGCTACCAACAAACAGCAGTACAAGACATGACTTCCTGCAATGAAAAAATGAAGTATCAACCATAATTGGCCTGGGAGCTCCGATTATAACAATTTTATTTTACTTTGCTATAATTTTCTTTTTTCGCCGCAGCACAATTTTAATCATGTAAACTATTTTTAATACTGATGTTACGAATGAATACCAGTTAGAGCAAACTCAACATCACAAATTCCAGCAATTTCAATATCTTTTTAAGAAACTATTTCAATTAAGCTGTACAAAACCAAATTCTCGCTGTTAGAGTACAACAAATAAAACTTGCTATGAAAGAAGATAAGTAAAATCCATATGAACAGAAAAACGATCCATCACCACATTAGTTACGTCGGTAGAAGGATGATAAGTATGTGGTTTTGAGATAAAAAGCACATATTAATAAGAGTGTTAAGGATGCTATAAATATTTAAACCTATAGTTCTAATCATGCCGGTCACCCTATGTTGCCATTCCCATTGGTGGCAGCATGAATCCATGATATTTGAGCAAACTAATGTATCCCAACTTAAGGTCTTATTCAAAAAGACTAGTCAGAGATTATTATTTAGATTCTTTAGTTCTGTATAAATGCTTAAAATTTACTTCACTTTATAACTGATGTAGGACTAAACACATTTTCCATGGGTTCTTATATACTTTTCATATTTAAACCTTGATATTATTACTAGGCTAAAGATCTAAATCTATTCATATATAATCACACTTATCACGATCGACTTATGGTCAACCTAGTGGGCCCATACTAGGGTGGCCTTTAGTTCATATGAACCATGAACTGAGTCTATACTATTTGTCATAATCCAAAATCTCACCGAAAATACTAGTCAAAATTATTATTTAGATTTTTTGACTCTAAATACTGAAAATCTATTTAATACATACCTAATATGGGATTCAACACATGCCCTTGTATATCCTCGCAATGCACATAGAATTTGACAACTAGAAAAAGACACACCGATATTTCTATACATTTTACGGTGGACATATATGCTTGCATAAAAGAAAGAAATTATATATTGGCATCCATAGAAAAAAAAAAAAGCATGCTTTGATTCTATTTTGGTTTCTATTTTTTTAAAGAAAACATAGAAATGAAGGCAAAAATATATTTGATGTTGTTATTGATGTTATTATTTTAATTTTATTTAAAATATTTTATTATTAAAATAAAATAAAAATTTTATTTCAATGTATCCAAAAAAAAAAGTACTGACATCATCTCTCTTGTTATCGTCTTCATCTTTATCACTATCGCAATGATTATCTCGATTGCCACCACCACCAACATTATGATCGTCCTAATTTTAACTATACATAGCTGCCATCTTTATCACCTCTACCATATTATCAACATCATCACCACTATTGCTACACCATCATCATCTATTATCATCATTTTTTTTTTGATACGATGTCATCACTTTTATCATGTGGCCCATATTCTCATCACAACCATTGCCTCTTCAGCTATACCACCATTGCCATCGTCAGCGCTTCAACCATATAGCTGACCATATAGCCGACATTTCTGCCATTACAATCGCTGCCACCGCCTCCATCACACCACCACCACCATGCCTCTGCCTAATACATTACTGATTCTTTACTACCATCACTGTCACTTATCTCAGAGCCATCACTATCTTCAACCATGGCTACTATCATCTCATCATCATATTTATATTTTTAATATAATTATTTTATAAATATATTATATTATAATTAAAACTAGAGGTAGAATTTTTATTTCTGAATATCTGAAACTCGGGAGGAAAAAGATAGTGATGTTAAACGGCACCTCCATGACATTAACAAATAAAACAGGGTCACCTCCTCCCAAATATTGATTGGTTTGAGGGGACGCTACAAGATATCCCAAAGATACCGTCCTTAAGCACTATTACTTCACATGACAATGCATGCATTGGGATTCTCATCACTGAAGATCTGCGGTGGATACGCATACTCCACAGGGTATCTCGGATAGTAATAGTAGAATTCGTTCCTCCTCATTTTACCCGCGCCGCCGTCCACGGCGGCGGTGGCGACGACGGCGACAACGGCAGCCTCCGTCACCGGGCCGCTGTCCTTCTTTTTCCGGTATCCTTCTCCTCGCCGTCTCCGCCTCCAGCCTCCTTCTTGACCTCTTCGCCGCCTCCTTCAGCGGCCTTCTTCTTGTCCTCTTTCTTCTCGCCATCGCCGTCCTCCTCCTGATCCCTTTTCTCGCCGGCGTCGGCCTTCTTCTCGTCCTTGGCCTCCGCCGCGCTGTCGGCCTTCACCGGTGCCACCTCGGGCTTCCTCTCCGCCGGCTCCTGCTTTAACACTACGGCGTGCTTCCTCGTCCGCTTGTGGATGTACGCCGCCAAACGCGCCGGGTCGAACACGCCCGTCACCGTCACTGTCGAGCTCTTCAGGTCCGGCTCCACTGCCTGCACCCCTGTTTTTAGTGCAGAAAAAGAACGAACTTTTAACCGGAAACCAAGTTCGGCATCAAAATGTCAAATTCAGAACAAGAATTCCAGGCAATTCTATCCCACAGATCTAGATTTCGGACAGTTCTGCATCGAAATCTCAAAGAAAAGTGTCGACTTTGTGGAGTTGAAATTTCATAAAACTCTCAAACATGCGATTTTTTTTATATATAGAAAAGGAGGGAAAGAGGTAAACCTTTCATCCTTAGAATCCTTTTTTGGTCTCTTTGGCGCAGGCCTCGCAATGCATGTGGACCTTCAGCTGTACCACGATCACCCGGGGCTATAGAACACCAAAAAACGTGAGAACAGAGGAAACAGAGCAGCTTAGATATATATATATATATAGAGAGAGACAGGAATAGAAGAGTGGCTTCTCATTCTTCTTACCTCTTCTTTCTTCTCCTCAACCCTTGGTTTCTCCTTCTTCTCTTCTTCCTTCTCTGGCTTCGGTGGTGGAATGGGACTGATGAGCTCCACCCTCCTATGGCTCTTCCTCTGGACTCTCTCCACCACCTTCATCGGGTCCTCCGCAGCCTTCTGTCCCTTCACCACCACCCTGTGAATCCGGTAATCCACCGTCACCGCCTCCACCCCTTCTCAACAAAACAACAAACAAATAAAAAAATCCCGTCGTTATTGATATCAAAAGAAGATTAAGAGCAAGAGAAATATGTGATCGATATCGATACCTTCGAAGCCACTGAGGGACCTTCGCACCTTCCTCGCGCAGCCCTCGCAGTGCATGTGGACCTTCATCACCACTTCCACCGGCGGCGGAGGCGGCGGCGCCTCCTCCCCTTCCTTCTTCACCCCTTCGCCGTCCTTCTTTTCCTTCCTTCCTCCTTCTTCTGCTTTCCTCCTCCATCTTCGCCTCCTCTGGCGCCGCTTTCTTCTCCCCTTCGCCGCCGCCGCCTCCTTCTTTCCCTCCTCCGGCTTCTTCTCCTCCTGCCAAAAATCCAATCTTTTCTCCAAAATCAGAGATAAAACCCAGAGAAAATAGAAAGAACCCAAAGGAGCGATTTTGATACCTCCCCCATGGATTCTCCGACCACCAGAGCCCGAGTTCGTAAGGCTGGCAGTACAAAGCTTTCTCTTTCTCTCTCTTTCGCTCGTTCGCTCGCTCTCGCTCTCCCTCCTTTTGCGGGAGGGTTGGAGATCTAAAGTGGGGACAACCCCGCTGACGAGGCGGAAGGATGCACGTGCCAGGTGCCTCGTTGACACGTGCGACGTAGACAGCCCAGAGGCTCTTGTCGTGTTCCGTCCCTCCACAGTAGCGGTGAGTTCCCGTCGTGGTGGTCTCTCTATTCTGTGCCTCCGGAACACTTTAGACCACTGCATTTCTTTTCATCCGACGGTCCTGATGATGTTTCTGGAAATAAAATGTGGTATCCGTTACTCATGTTATGATGTACCGCCGGACAGGGAAAACATAGCTCCGGTGCTGAGAGAGAGTGGCAGTCTGGGTCTAAAGATGGATAGGGGAATCATAAATTGGAGTAATTGTACTCAATGGCTTAATGCTTAAAGAATTAAAATCATTCTATTTTTAAGTTAGAAATTTATTTTCTTATTTCAGTTATGAAAGATAATAAAGATAGTAAATAATAATTATGTGAATACAGTGAGGAATCTTCTCTGCCATCCAAATTTGGAGGTATTGATTTAATGAATTTAAAGTATTCCCAACGGCCTGTAAGTAACAAGTAGTTTTACCACCAGACTGTTGTTGTCTGTGCAAGTGATAAGTAATTTTACCACTAGATTGTTGCTTAGTAATTTAGTTTTCATGGTTGGTAATGGTAATACTAATAGTGTGATCTTTTTTGTAGGCCTTTTAGGATGACCTTGCTAAACAACAAATGGACGGTAGAAATATGTTAGTGAAATTTTTTGTGCATCGCGGATGGTGTAGAAAATTCAATGTGGAGTGCACCATTTTATGTGATTAATTTATATAGTCACCGCTTTCTAATACGCATTTAATGTCTGTAATTTATTTTTCGTTTGAAAATTTTAAATGATGAAAATATCTATATTCTTTGAAAAAATTATGACATACTACGTACAGAAAATCATAATTTTGACGCATAATATCATATTTTTTTAAAAAATAAAGATATTTCGTCATTTAAATTTTTAAATAAAAGAGTGAAACTGCAGGCATTAAATATGTATTGTAAAATGGTGAGATAAAAATGCTCCTTTTATATTATGACATCTTGGACCATATTATGACATCATGGGTTATATTATGACATTTTACATGCAGAAAGTCATAATTTGACGCAGGATGTCATAATATGCCACAGGATGTTATAATTTTTTGAGCTATATTATAACATTTTGTGTGTAGGGAGTCATAATATGCTATAGGATGTCATAATTTTTTTCAAAGAGCAAAGATATTTTCGTCATATAAATTTTTAAACGAAAAAGTTGAACTATAGGTATTAAATGTATGCTAGAAAATGATGGCTATGCGGACCAATCATATAAAGCAATATGCTCCACGTCAGATTTTCTACATCGCTAGCTGTGCACGAAGAATTTCTTAAATTTGTTGTTGGAAATAGCCCTTATTGCTGCAAATCTCCATATTGACATGGGTCACCCACCAACATGAAATTCAGGCTTGATGGAGGGGCACTTTCTCTTTGGGAAACCTATACGAAAGTTCACACATATAAGAGATGCTATGATGGAGGATCCTCTGATGGTTAAGTTAGTCGAAGCTTGAGAACAGAAAAAATAAGGAAAGAGATGGGAAAGAGAAAAAATGAGTGGGCACTACTCTTTATGGATGTACTTTATTAACTTATTTTAGTGTCCCCCAGTAACTCTTTATACATAGATGGAGCTATAAGTCGTTATGCCTAAATCTGATAGGCCGTTAGGCTCTATTGTTATAGATTGTTAGGCCTTAATTAGGTAGACTGTTAGCATAGAAATCCATCCCCTAACTTGTAAATCATAGTTGTTAGTTATGGGTGCTAGTTGTCTATATTTTGAAAATCATTAGAAGATTTTGATAACCTAACCCTGCCATTGAGATAGCTGGTGGCTTGACATTGGCATGCCACCGAAGTGCAACATCAATTTGAGTTTGAGACTAGTTGAATGCATATGAGGTCATTATCCTTTGCATGGCATTATCTGATGTGTGAATCAATTCTCGATGAGCTGGATTTGTATCTATCAAATCGGTGTTCATTTGATGATGAGGTTGGCTAGCTTCTGAGGCTGCAGACTCATGCTATTTTCCTTGGGTTGGATCTATGATGTAGTTCAAGTCACCTCGGTCTCAAGCTAAAGTGCTCCAATTGGCGAAAACTGACTCACGCGAATGACTTTACCCCAACACTTGCCATACACTCCTAAGTTCAAAGTGGCTTGCTGACTTCAGATGATAGAATAATTTGTTGGGGGAGCCATTTTTGATTGTCAGATATATCTGAGGTCGATTTCAAATTGTTGTTTGGACTTGTGCCGCTTTTAATATACAAAATGTTCTAGGCTCCAGCTCCCAATGTGATGCTTCAGACGAAATGATGTAATTATCGAAGCATAGGAATTGAGGTGGAGCACTAGAATCATTTAAAATATTCGATTCCAAAGATCCCTCAGTTGCTGGCATGTCATACCTGGAGCTGATACATGGTAGGACGCATGATTTTCATAATCACTATGGATTACTACGCCAATCAGAGATTGACATGTGTCTGCATCTCAGATGGGTGCATTAAATCATCGGGTTGATCAAGGTTGTTGGTGTGGCTATAAGTACTGGTGTTTCTCTTCACCTTTTCTTCACCTTTCACTATTCCTTCACCAGCCACTTTACTTCCATAGCCATTGGGAGGCTTCTCCATCGACATCTGCCACCTATCGAGCTTCCAGTGATTATCTTCGAGGCCACTGTCGATCATCCAGTGGGCCTCTCACTATCTTTTTTTTCTTGTATCCTCTTAGTCTTGTCCTATAGCTATTAGGATTTCTCTTTAAGGTCTTCTACTTGATCTATTTCTCATCTTGTTTCATCATTTTCTTTATATTTTCTTCCTATTTTCATCTTGTCTTTGATTCACATGGAATCTGATGGCAGTGAGACTCAGGGTCAAAATCTTTTGGTCAACCAGGGCTCTCGATCGATCTCTCTTCAGATAGGGTTTGAGGTGGAACCCCAAACCGCTGCCATCTCGAACTCTCCAGCTTGGTCCAGATCTTCTGGCTTGGGTGTTCTTGAGCATGGATGCGAAACGGAGAGGTCCACCTTTATTGAATCTGACCTAAAAGGATCCGAGCTCAGTATCAATTCTTCGATCAGTTCTGGCTGCAGCTGCCTGATTAGGATGGTCGGATGACTGATGCTCAGCACCTAATAATTTATAAGGAGTTCCTCCAATCTGGACTCTAGTTTTCCTTCATCCTTTCATTTCTAATCGCTTTGATTTTTATCGACTCATCACTGCACAAATCAATTGGAATGGTGCTTGGATAATTGTAGCTTTTATTGTTCATAGTATTTTGATCAAGACCGAGCCGAGGTGCTTGTTGTCTTGAGCATTCTTCACCTTGAAGAGGCACCCCCAAGCAAGGACTAATGGTGCTTCACTCCTTGTGGGGCCACTGCTTCATCAAGAGGTTGTCTTCCTCTATCCATACTCGAAAAGTCATTCTTTTTATTCTTCTGACCTGTCATGGGACTTCAATTGGATGCGGAGGCAACCATGGACCTCCTAGAACAAGTATGTTGAGCTGCTTCTTGAGGATAAAGAGCATCTTCATAAATTGTGGTATATGGATATTCCTCAGTTGAATGAGCTTTATCCGAGCAGGCTCTGTATGATACTGATATCAGCTCAGTCAATACTTGGGATATGGTCGATCTCTCAGACATGAGCTTTTTGTTTGACTTTGCTTTCATATATGACTGAATGCTAACTTTTATTTATTATTGTAGCGATGAGATTGACCTTGGAGTCATTAAGATCCACTTTAAAGAAGAGGCTAGGCTTTTCTGGTGGTGAGGCTTCAATGTCAAAGAAGAAGTAGTGGGTGGCTATTCTTCCACCCCAGTCAACACCGACCCTAAGATCCTCTAGCAATAAGCCACTAAAGGTCAATGATGAGCTAGAGGTCATCCCCACAGTGTCACTGAGGTTGGCTCCATTGAACTCTCTAAAGATGGGTTGGGCTCATAGTCTAGTAACATGCTGTAGCCCTTCTCCTCTTTCGGTGCTGGCTCTAACATCTAGAGCCACGTCATTTCCATTCACCCTAGGCTCGTTCACAATGAGGACTGGGGTTGGGCCCTCCTCATTTAAGACCAAGGACGAACTCCCTACTCTAATGAAGGTGGTCCAGAGATTTGACTCCAAACTTATGGATGCTTAAGTCATCCAGGATATAGATGATTCTCCCACAACGGACTAGTCTATGAGTAAGTCTTCTTCCTTTTTTAGTTTAGTCTTCTCGGAGCCCTACAGCTTTGACATTTCATCTTTTTCCTTTCTGTAGCTTTTCTATGACTTCACTGTGCTTGGCAAAGGAATTCTAAATTTCTATAATTAGAGATGGGAGTTGGAGGGCAAGGTTCGAGCCATCAAGGGTCGAGCCTTAGATGCCAAGATGAGGACTTCTCGAGCCTTGTCTGAGATTTAGGAGGCCCATAATGAGATGGGGATCCTTGAGGAAAAATCACTTTTAAGAAGGCAGTGGCCAATCTCCAGCAGAGGAAGGTCATTGAGCTGGAGAAGGAGCTGGCGGCAGCTGTAGCAGCTCAGAGGATGGTCAAGGTGAAGCTTGCGGTAAGCAGGGAGAAGGCAGCTGAGGAGCAATCATCAATTATTGTCGAGGCCAAGCTCCAGGTCGTGGAGTAGATAGAGATCATCAAAGGATCCACATCCACTTTCACCATAGGCTTTGACTTCTACAAGGTGCAGACGGCCCGCTCTTCCCTAGAGTCGATGTGGATCATCTAAACCTTTAGGAGAGTGAAGGTGAGGTAGAGGAGGATGACATGAATGCTGGTGCCACTCCCTCGATGGCATCCAGGGTAGATGAGGCAGAGGATAGTAGGATAGATGTTGCCCTTACCTCGATAGGACTATTGAAGATGAATCCAAAAGACGAGGCCAAGGTCGTGGAGCAAACATCGGTTCAATTGCAAACACCATGCCAATGCTAAGCCTGATGCCATAATTGATGTTTCAATAGATCATCAATTGTAAACCCTAATGCTAAGCTGGTATAGTGGCACAAGATGGCACCAACCACCCTACACATGTAGAAATCATAGTTTCTTGGGTGACAAAACTCTGGATGAGAGTAGGACCCAATAGTTGAGGATCTTCTCGAAGTAGTCCTTGAGTCCAAAGTTGAGGTTGTAGCTCTTCAATTTTTTATTTTTTGCTTTCTTTTGTATCCCGAACTTGTAGCCGAAGTAGATGTAACACAAATCTTTTAATGAAATGAATCTTATTCTCTATATTTTGTTGTTGCTTGAAATTCTTAAATCTTTGAGATCATAAACAGATTCTCGACATGTAGCCAGAGTGAAATTTGATCTGAAAGGGAACCGAAGTCAAGTTTAGCTTTTCAAGGCTAGTCATCAAGGTGAACTTGGGTTTGGATGAAGTCGAGGTTCGAATTAACCCTCAAGGGCTGGTCACCGTGGTAGACGTGTTCGGTGTAGAGCCAAGATCCAAATTAGCCCTCAGGAATAGGTTGTCATTATGGTTGAGATAGACTTAGCTCTTTGGAGATTGTTGCCAAAGTACTCCTTGTTAGATTTTTCAAAGACCGATCTCCTAGCTGAAGCTAGGGCCATTGCATAATCATGTGTTGCCTTTGGGCATTATTTGGATCTAAGATCGGATCTGAGGTGGTCGTCGATTCTTAAGATTGGAGATCCTAATCAGAGTTAGAATATCTTCGAGGTGTTGGTATGCCGACTTAGTGGAGGTCCAAGCTAGAGTCCAGATGTCTCTAGTACCGATTATTAATCAAGCACATTTTTGAAAATCCCAACCAGTGTTGGGATATCTCCAAGGTGTTGGTACACCAACTTAGTAGAGGTCCAAGTTGGAGCTCGAATGTCTCTAGTATCAATTATCAGTCGAGTACATTTTTGAAGGTCCTAGTCAGAAATGAAATATTGTTGAGGTGTCGGCACACCGACTTAGTAGAGATCCAAGTCAAAGCTCGAGTGTCTCCTAATGGTAGATGCATATCTAGTTTTCTCTCCTAAAGGTCCCAACTAAGGCCAGGGTGTCTCTAGATTGGTTCGATCTAATTTTCTGTACTTGAAGAATTTTCATGAAAGATAATTGAGAAGAACAATATATATTTTATTGATATTTCAATAATACAAGCTCGCAAGCTTACTGACGATACATCCTTAGGTTCTCAGCATTTCAAATTTGAGGGATGGTCTTGCCATCGAGCTTTCCTAGCCTACAGGCTCTTGGTCAGATGACCTTCGAGATTCAATGTGGATCTTCCTAATTAGGGGACAGCTTGTCCTATTTGGTAAGCTTGCACATCTTAGCTTGCCGAAGTATGAGATCACCTAATCGAAAGACTATCAGCTTGACTCTAGCATTATGGTACCGAGCCATCTACTATTGATATGAAACCATTCTGATTCAAGCTCATTCCCTTATCTTCTCTAGTAGGTTGAGGTTCGCTCATAGCTAACCGGAATTACCTTGTTCATTATAGTTCTCCACTTAGGTCAATGGAAGGTTGATCTCGATCGGGATGATCGCTTTGGTGCCGAAGGCAAGGTTGAAGGATATTTTTTCGATCAGAATATGAGATATGGTTTGATAGGCCCAAAGGATGCAGTAAAACTCCTCTACCCAGAGTCCTCTGATTTGGCTTAGCCTTATCTTCAGATTCTGCAAAATAATTTGGTTAGTTACCTCAGCTTCTCTATTGGATTGTAGGTGTTCGTGAGCCTATAGTCGTTGTAGAGCTCCGAGTGAAACTCCATGAACTTTGAGTTGTCAAATTACCGTCTGTTGTTTGTGATAATGGCATGTGGAAGTCTGAATCGAAAATTATTGACTTTAAGATAAAGTCCTGAGCCTTCTACTCGATGATCTAAGCCAAAGTCTTATTTTCAATCCACTTCATAAAGTAGTCGATGGTGATGATGAAGAACTTCCTTTGTCTGGTTGCCTGTGGAAAAAGACCGAGGATGTTGATCCCCAATGGGCAAATGACCAGGGTGCAGAGGTTGGTTAAAGGCCAATGTTGAATGTTCATGTACCTTTGATATTGGTCGCACCTTCTAATAGGCTCGGCGGCATCTTATCATAGAGTTGACCAATAGTATCCTATCAGAGTACTTTGTAAGCCAATGATCTATCCTTAGGTGATTCTTGCAAATTCTTCATGTACCCCCGAAAGAGCATGATCAACTTCGGAGGGATGAAGGCATTTGAGCAGAGGGAGTATGACCATTTAGATAGCTTCCTTCTAGAGGACGTACTGGGAGGCCTGCCGTTTGATCTTCCGAGCTCTCATAGAATCTGAAAGGAGGATGCCATTGGAGAGAAAATTCATGAGTGGATCCATCCAGCTTGGATCATAGTCGACCTGCATGACTTCGGATAATTCTTTAGTGCTAGGCCTTCTTAGGTGCTCAAGAAGAACCTTCTAAGGTTGGTGCCCCTTTGAGGTTGCTAGTTGGGATAGCATATCCATCCGAACATTTTTGGTCCTCAATATATGTTGACTTAGAATTTTTAGAAAGCTGAGGATAGCTTCTTGATTCTTTGTAGATATATGATCATTGTTTGCTCTCAAGCTTCATACTCCTGAATATGACCGGCGATCAATCAAGAGTCGGTGAAGATGCTGGGTCACTCCACCCCAAGTTCTTTGGCAATGTTGAGGTCGGCAATCAGAGTCTCATACTCAGCTATATTATTAGAGGCATTGAACCAAACCATAGTGCATATTTGGTCCACCCCCATCTGAGCTGATAAGAATGAGTCTAAATCCATTATCTTGAAAATTAGAGGCTCCATCAATATGTGAGATCCACTGGTGCCCATTGACCTTTTCCTCATATGGCTCTAGGATTATTTCATCCTTGGGAATGGTATTCTCAATGTTAAAGTCTACCATAAATTGAGCTTTTATAACAAGTCAGGGCTAACATTCGACATCAAACTTGCTGAGCTCGATTGTCATTTCACCATTCATCTCAAGGTGCCAAGCCTCTGCAGGATAGCTTTTAGTGGCTGGTCAGTCAAAACCACCACCGAATGAGCCTGAAAGTAAGGTCGGAATCATTGTATCGAGATAACAAGAGTGAGGATAGTGTTCTATGATCTATAGTATTTGGTCTTAGCATCACGCAACATCTTGCTCACATAGCAAATCAGCTTTTGGACCTTTCTTTCCTCTTGGATCAGCACTGAACTTACTTCAAAAGGTGAGATATCTAAACATAGCTACAGAATTTCATCTGTGTTTGGTTTGAACAGAAGTGGTGATGATCCGAGGTAGTTCTTGAGGTCCTTGAATGCAGCTCAGAACTCCTCCATCCACTCAAAATCCTTAGCTCAATGCAGAACTTTAAAGAAGAGTTGACACCTTTCAGTTGACTTCAACACGAACCAGCTGAGGGCAGCTATTCTCCCCATAAGGTGTTGAATGTCCCTTTTGGAGGTTGAGTGCTTCATTTTGAGGACCGCTTGGATCTTCTCTGAGTTCATCTCAATCCCACACTGCATCACGATGAACCCTAGAAATTTACCTAAGTTGACTCTAAAGGTGCACTTTATGGGATTGAGCCTCATCTAGTGGTGCTTTAGTTCTTCGAAGGCCTCCCTAGATCAACTATGTACTGATTTGCTCCAGTTCTCTTTACCAGCATATCATCCACATACATCTCGA
Source organism: Elaeis oleifera (assembly GCA_000441515.1). Taxonomy (NCBI): domain Eukaryota; kingdom Viridiplantae; phylum Streptophyta; class Magnoliopsida; order Arecales; family Arecaceae; genus Elaeis; species Elaeis oleifera. The sequence continues at coordinate 56,445 of KE506732.1, read as the reverse complement.
TATTATGCCTGATTTGATTTTTGAATACCTTGTTGATAAGTTGCTGATATATTGTACTTACATTTTTCAATCCAAATGATATTACTTTATAACAATACAAAACTTTGTTGGTAATGAATGCCATCTTTTCCTCATCCTTGATCTCCATCTAGATCTAGTTATACTTAGAGAAGGCATTCATGAAATTTAGAAGCTTGTATCCCGAGATGGCATCCATGAGCTAGTCAATTGGTGGTAATGAAAATTATCTTTTGGATAAATTTATTGAGATCGATATAGTCGATGCATATTCTCTACTTATTGTTAGCCTTATTTACCATCACTATATTCATCAACTAATCAAGATATTTGTAGGAGTTAGTGTGGTGCTCCAAGCCTTGAGAGGCCACAGGAGGAGTCAAGGTGTTGGCTTTGGGAGATTAGGACAGGTATGGTCCTAGGACTAGGATAGAAGTGGTCCTAGGATGGATATGGTGCATAGCTCTCCACGGGCTCTAGGTTCAGGCGATGAGGACTTCGAGGGATTTGATTGGGGCTTCAGATATCTGAAGATACAAGGTGGAGTAAGAAACCAGAGCCAGGGCTGAAGCTGTGGAAAAAAAAGTAGATTCAAGATGTCAGTCGACTCAGACTAAGATTGGATTGACTAAGTCACAGGTGAATCGATCCAGTCTCAGTCTGGATCGACTAAGTCTTAAAAAAATAGAAGACAGAATTTTAAAAATCTGTGACACGATATATATGTTAGTCGACTCAGTGCTAGTCTAAGTTAACTAAATTCTAAGTTAGTCGACTCAGTCTGAGATTGAGTTGACTCAGTGTCGTGAATAGAGCTGCACAGATTTTCTATTTGGATTTGAGATTGAGTTTCGATTTTAAGATCTTAAGGTTTGATTTGATAGGTCTTAAGGGGGCTAACTCAAGATTTGGATAGAAATTAAGTTCGAGGAATGAGAGCATGTGAGATATAGGTGTACATGGGCTCGGTGAGTGCTTCATGTATGGATCCAGCCAAAAAAGTTTTTGATCAGGCCTATTGGCTATATATATATATATACATAGGTTATATTAAGATTTCTAGCAATGAAAGGACTACAGATCTTTTCTCCCTCAATCTCTCTTCTTCCTTTCTCTAGTGTTGCCACCACAGGTTCCTTGAGGAAACCCTAAGGAAAGGGGGATTCCTCCCTCAAGCCCTAGGAGGGAGGTGCCCTATCACAGATCCAGATAATGGATCGATGTTCGCTGCCTTTAGAGAGTCCGAATCTATCACAGATCTCTTTAGGTACACGTAGAAGATCCAGGAGTTTCTGATAGGTGCAATCAGAATTTTCTTAATAGTATTGAGCTTTTTGGATAAAGTCTGCTGCTAGGAGTTTATGCACCTCCTTCTTTATCATTCGTTGTCGATCAGGTGAAGCTTCTCTTCATCTATCAGATTGGATGATGCCTAAAGTCAATGTTTAACCTATGAATAATAATTTCAGGAGAAATATCTGGCATGTCAGATGCTTACCAAATGAAGATGTCGGCATTCATCTATAAAACTATAGCAAGTAGGCCCATAAGTCGACTGGCAATATTGTCCCAACTGGATCTTCTTGGTTGGATCCTCCTCTCAGAGTGGTATGGATATAGCTGCTCAACTGGTTCACGTCTGGCCTCCTTAAGCTTTTCTTGGTAGTCTAGGTTCTCGATCAATAGAGACTCTATGGGCTTCTTTCCTTTTACTGAAGCCATAAAACATAGGCGGCTAGCATATGATCTCCTCAGATCTTGTCGATCCTGTTCCTCATCGGAAACTACACCAAGAGATGGTAAGTGGACACTATCACTTAGAGCACATGGAGCCCAAGCTGGTCGATAATGGCATTGTAAATGGATGGAAGTCGGACCACCAAGAATGTTAGCTACATGATAGTCTTTCGAGGCTCTTGTCCCATCATGATAGGTAGGTCTATTTCTCCCTCAACCAGGATGGAGTCCTTTGAGAACCCGACGAGGGGAGTATTGACTCTTCTCAGTCAGTTAGCTGGTAGTTTCATTCTTTAAAAAATATCATAAATAAACATCAGCCAAGCTTCCATTATTAATAAGGATTTTTTTTTACATCACAATTTGCTATCATCATGAAAACGATGATAGCATCATCAAGAGGCATTTGAACTCTCTAAATTTTCTCATCAAAAAAAATTATATTGCCCATTTGCTTCCTCTTCGGTGATAGATTCTTGGCTTGATCCTCTACCTTCTATCCTCAGTGAACCCCAAGATCACATTGATGATTCTAGCTATCAGATGATTGTAGTTGTCCTCTTCGGATTGGTGCTAAAGTGGCTGCTCAGTCATCCAATTCACTTTTTTAGGGACATAGTTCTCGAGGTAACTCCTTCAATTAAGACTTTGATCTCATCTTTTAACTAGCAACACTCTTCGATATCATAGTTGATGTCGTGGTAGAATCAACATTGCTTATTCTAGTTCTGCCTTGTCAGTGGGGCTTCCATCGACTCTCGTTGATGAAGATATTTTTCTCCCTAGATCATTATAAGGATTTAGGATCGAGGTGCAGACAGAGAAGGTGTAGGTCTCAAACCTACGAGGTGAGCTCTTCGGCCTCAGGTTCTTTGGCTGGCAAGAGAATTCAACCTCACTCCAGGATCCTCAGTGCTCCTCCCACAAGTGCTTTTTATTCTTTCTTTTTATTTTCTCAGATTATCAATGGATGGCTACTACTTCCTCTACCTGTGCAAACTTTCAAGCATCAATACGGAGGTCAGCATAGTCTTTTGAAAAGCTTTTGTTGAGAGAGAAGAGAAGGTGGTTGCTTCGAAGCCCCCTCTTCAAAGCCAACATTGTAACCTCCTTATTGTGGTTGTGGACTTCCAATGTAGCCACATTGAAGCGGCCCACATAGTGGTGCAGTGACTCTCTCTTCTTCTGCTGGATGGAGAAGAAAATGTCAGAGTTCATCAGTATAGGATAGTTGCTGTCGAACTATGCGATGAATTACCTATCGAACTGCTCGAAGGAGTGGATGATCTTCGATTGGCAATTGGAGTACCATGCTTGTGCTGACTTCCTAAGCATGGCTAGAAAAGTAAGATAGAGGAGGATAGCTGAGGCCTCTTGAAGCATCATGAGGGCCCGATAGCCCTCAAGGTAGTCCAACAGATCCGAGGGCTCATAGAGAGGTTCCATCGGTGGCATCCTAAATCAAAATAGAATTGGTTCCTCCAGTATTCTTCGAAAGAAAGGCCGGCAAGCACTAAAGCCGAGGGGGTCATCATGCTTCCAATCCCCTTCTTCATACAACTCGAGCTTCTACTCGATCTCCTAGACCTTCTACTCGAGGTCATCCTCTCACTAAGACCTTCCAAGGTAGTGGGAGTATCTTAGGATTGAGTCTCCTCGTAAGGACTTGGAGGCATGTTGTCATTGATCTGCCCTCTCGAAGCTTCATTGGGGTGAGAGGGACCAACAAATGGCCAATTTAGAGTGGTGAGAGTGCAGTGGAGGCCTCTCCAGGCTTCTGGGGTAGGACCGATAGTTGTGCTATGATAGAGTGACCTAATGAGCCAGCTCCCATCGATTCTACCTCTCTATCATTTATTGGAGCTATTGGTTGGTAGTGGTAAGCACTTGGATTTATTGGATCAGAATGTTAAACTGTTGGAGGTCTACTACCATGGTAGGTGTAGTCAGATCCCCCACTAGAGATTTTGAGTTCTACTGGCTCTGTCGAGATGAGTGGTTGTGGGAGGAAGTAGAAATATCTTGCATCCAAGTTTTCACTATCTTTTCCTCCTTCCTTTAAAAATATAGATAATAAAGATCCTTCCTCTAGTGCCATTCTATTGTTGCAAGTCTCCGGACTGATATTCGTCACCCACCGATATAAAAATCAGGCCTAATAGAGGGATGCTTCCTCCCTAAGGAATCTACACACAAGTCTGCACACACCGAAGGTGGGGGATCCACTGATGGTTAAGTTAGCCAAAACTTGAGAATAGGAAAAAAGGAAGGGAAGAGATGGGAGAAAGCAAAAATGAGTGGGCACTACTCTTTATAGGTGTGTTTTGTTACCTTACGCTAGGGTCCTCAATAATTTTTTTATATAGAGATGGAGTTATAGACTGTTATGCTTAAATTCAGTAGATTGTTAGATCCTAATATTATAGGTTGTTAGGCTTCAATCGGTTAGGCCATTAGGATAGAAAATCTATCCACTAACATGCAAATTATGGTTGTTAGTTATAGGTGCCTGTTGTCCATGTTTCGAAAATCATTAGGAGATTCTGACAACTTAACCCACCATTGAGGTGGATGGTGGCTTGAGGTCGGCATGACACCAAAATGTAGCCTCGATTTAAGTTCGAGATTGGTTGAATGCATGTGAGGTCATTATCTTCTGAGCAGTATTTTTTGATGTTTGAACTAATTTTTGATGAGCTAGAGTCGGTATCTATCAGATTAGTGTTCATTTGATGATGAGGTCCACTGGCATTCGGGGCTGCAAATCATATTATTTGTCCTTAGGCTGGACCTATGATGTGGTTCAGATCATCAAACTGTTCTAGTTGGTGAAAAATGGCTCATCTGAATGACTCTTACCCCAACAGCCCCATTTTGTAAAGCTTAGATGCATTGACGTTAAATTAAGCAATAAATCTATTTTCTGCCTTCAAATTTGGATTTGTTAATGTTCATGAATGAAAAATGCTTACAAATTTGTGATGCAAGTTATATTGGCCATCTAGTGCTGCTAAATTTCCCCAAATTTCTTGCGAATGGCAATTTCCAATTTCACAACTTGCTTCATGCTATGTGTTTGGCCTTATTAGTAATTGTATAGTTTACAAGTAATGTGCTGGAAAAGCTACCTTGTATTACTCATGTTGATTAGCTTATATATTATAAATATTTAGGATATATTTGGTTGAGAGGGAGTTGGACTCTAGAATGGGAATATAAATGAGTAACTTCTATTCTAGCTATTTGATTGAAGGAGTCCGATTCTCGTTCCAGTGGGAATGCCCCCATTCCTCAAAGTTCAATCCCTATTTTTCTTAGCATTCAAAGTTCATTCTAATTTTAATTCCAATTACAATCACGGATCATGAACCAAACTCATTGGGAGATATGACCTCCAATTTTCATTCCAATCAATTCTGATTCCGATTCGTAAACTAAATACACCTTTATTATATACCAAAAGCTATTTATGATAGGGTCATTAATAGAATGAGAAATAGACCGATTAGAAAGCTAACTCCATAGATAACATCCTAATTTGCTCGTTGGGTGGCTCCAACCCAATAAGCAGTACTGCATATAAATAAAATCAATAAGCAATGCACCCTAGAAAGTTCTTGAACATGTCCAATTAATAAGTAACTTAATCCTTAACTAGTTGGCAATTTAGCAATGATAGTATAAGTCTAGCTATATTACACAAGCATGCAGATTAGCCTCTTAAATATCAACTACGAGAGAACATAGACCTCAAGGAAACAGTTTCACTAAAGCATAAGCTGCACATAAAAATGAAACCAAATCCAATACTCTATGTAAAAGAGAAAACAATGTAATTTTATGTACAAACAGAATGTTACGGATAATTTAAATTGTACAATATTATATATTTATGTCAACTATTTTTGTTTATATTGCATTATTTATTTCTTTTATAGGAATTAGCTAGGATTGGTACAATCAAGCAAGTACTTTTCCACGTGCATTGGTATCTAGAGACTGTTTGCATGATTTTAAAGTTAGACTCTAAGATCTAGACTTTTTAAGTGTTAACATATTGTTGAGATTATAACAGTCTGACAAAGAGTACGTTGGGATAAGAATATTTTGACTTAGACCATCATGGTCCTCATTATAACATCTAAGTAGGGAGGAATAAGGTGACTCACAATATTAAGGAAGAGCACATGCTAAGCACTTGATTAGAAAATTCTCTTTGGACTAGATTTTGGACGTCCAAGAGTACGTTGCTATGACATATAAAGAAAAAATAAGATAAAAATTAAATTCATCTTGCATCCATGGTGAATCTGGTTCATTAAATTATTTATCTACATCAACTGACAGACCCACTGCGGAATGAAATATTTTGACATGGCTAGCCCAGGTTAATTGGAATAGTACATTCTGCTGCAACCCTGGTTGGTTTCACAATTCTTGGATGATATTGTGACTGCAATTCATACGTGTAGTCTCCATTTGAAGGCTAATCCTAACAAAATCCGGCCTTTATATCTTTTATTCCTGATCTAACCCAATTCAAAGTTGCATTGGGATTTTGCTAGGTTGCATCATTTGAGCTGGTTTGGCTCAAAATCAATCTCATAGAATGAGTGATCTAGCTAATTTAAGATTAAGGAAAGGTTTCAGACAACCTTGCTAAATTAATATTTGAATTGGCCAAACTAATATCATTGATGAACTGATCCAATGTTATAAGTCAACAGAACTAAAAATCTAGTTTAGTAGAATGATAAATATTTGACATTTTACATGCAGTGTAAATATAGAATATTTATCTTTCAGTTAGGTTATGTTGCATTTGGTTTAGGCTTAAGCTCCAACCATCCCACCAGCTTGTTGTCCAGTTCGGTTTACCAACCTAAATTCATAAGACATCAGCCTAGCCATGTTTTACAAGTGAGTTGGACTTGGTTTTGGATTTCGCCCAACCCTAGTCGCACATCTGAATAGGATATTGCTTTTAAGTGCTTATATAACTACTCTAAGACCTTGTCTAGCTCGATCTAAAGTAAATAGACTGAAAGAAATCACTTTTGTTTCTTGGTCCACACTTTCTGATGTCAAAAGCCCCTTTTGGTTCTTTATTGGTAGAGGCAAAATAAGGATTTTAGGAAACATTTATACACTGACCCTTAGAACCTAAACCAAGATATTTCTTAAGGATAGAATATATCTTTCTGATTTAACTCTCCTTTTTGCCTCTAGTTATTCATCCCACCCTGCTTGCTCTGAAACATATTATTCCAATAAAAATGGGCAAATCTCCTTTTTGCCTCTAGTTATTCATCCACCTGCTTGCTCTGAAACATATTATTCCAATAAAAATGGGCATAATATCATAATCAGGCATAGAATGGGCATTACTTTTATCAAATAGATTTTAGAAATAAAAATAAGGGATGAATAGATATTCTTATAAAACTCTCTCTCATATAATTGCAATTGCAAGGGGAAACTAGAAAAGTATTAGTCTACCCTTATTTTCAATAATAAAAAATATCCATCATGTTAGATGTTAGAAACGTATGTGTTAATTATAATAGACCCATATCTACATACGTTTCTATATATAAGAATCATATCTACATACGTTTCTAACATCTAACATGATGGATATTTTTGATTATTGAAATAAGGGTATAAGAATAACATAGGGCCTTATTTGAGGATTTTTTCATTGGTACTAGAGTATATAAGGATGTTTACTAATCATATATATATATATATATATATAT